>PVLA01004628.1:0-93883 GCA_004027455.1 Hydrochoerus hydrochaeris
AAAGAAAATATAGAATACATGAAGCAGATTCAAAGAGACTACCAGGAAATTAAACACTTAATTGAAAGCTGGAAAAATGCCTTAAAAGAAACTAAGGATAGACTATCAAAACTTGAAGATAAGTTAGCAATGTGTGATCATGAAAGGAAAGATGTCTTAAAAATAAAAAGGAAACAGGCAGTAACAATACAAAGGCTAGAAGATGACAAGAGAATCTACAATATAAGAATAAGAAATGTGACCAAAGAAGCAGGAATACATACAGGCAAATTACAAAGGCTATTCATGGAAATAATTAAGGAAAACTTCCCAAGCATGGGAAAAGAAAATGACATTCAGTTGTGTGAGGCATACAGAACTCCAGCCACCTACGACCAAAACAGAACTACACCCAGACATATAATAATCAAGATACCAGAAATTCAATATAAAAACAGAATATTAAAAGCCATCAGAGAAAAGAAAGCAATTACCTATAAAGGTAAACCCATCAAAATCACAGCTGACTTCTCAACATAGACCATCAGATCAAGAAGCGCTTGGGGTGAAGTCTTCCAAGTCCTGAAAGAAAATAACTTCCAGCCCAGATTGATGTACCCTGCAAAACTGTCACTAGAAATTAATGGAAAAACAAAATGCTTTCATGACAAAGAGGAACTGGGCCAGTTTGTGACCACCAATCCAACACTGCAGAGAATGCTGAAGGACATTCTAGAGAGAGAGAAAAATACCAGGATTTTAGGAACAGTGGAAGAAAGGCCTCAATGAGTGGGACAGGCAGTAGAATGAAGGAGAAAACTAAACAAAGGCAGAAAAGTAGCATAGTAGAAATGAAGCAGAGAAGGATAACTAGAAACTCTAACATAGATGGCCTTGATATGCTATATTGTTAATAATGCACCAGGATTTAAAACACACATTACTCACACTACTCTGCTTAGATGTATTCTGTTCCAGTCATTCTACCTATACTAGATTTGAGGGCACAGACAGTAATCCCCAAAATAACAGGATATAGTATGGTAATCATCCTTAATTTCCTATTAACTTAGTATAAAGCCCTGTAAAACCTACACTGTTTTACCATGACTGATCATAATTGAATCTGGTTTGTTGGACCACTGTTTTGCATTGATAGATTATATTCAAAGCTGTTATGATTGATAGTATCAAGTTTGAGAGTATAGGCAACTGCACTTAAGATGACAAAATCCACTAGAATATCCACTGTGGTTTGATTATTACCTGCCTTTGAAGTCTTATACTGTCTACAATGTTTAATTTTATTAATATTGTTATTTACTGCTATACTTAATTATACTCTTATATTCAATTATGCCTGATGATATAGACATTCTATTGAAGATAATAAGAAACAACACAGTAATCATTGTAGATCACCTTGTACTGTGGTTTTATACAACTTTTGGTTTCATGTTTTTATAGGAATTTGTTTTCTTTTGTCTTGCTAAGTTTTGTTTTTCCCTCTGATACAGAAAGGATAGAAATACACATAGAGATTCATGTATGCATAGCTGTTCACACTCTCACTGTTTGACTATCTACTTTGTATGCTTTAATTTTGTAACTTGAACAACTATTTCTAAGAGGATAATATGTAATTTATTAACTAGTGATTTCTTATTTTTTTGGAATTCTGTATTATCTCTACCCTTTACATGCTTTTGTTTCTCTTTAAATAAAATCCTTTTTAAAAAAAAGTCATACAGTTGAAATTTCTGAAAAGATAGCAAGTGAAATAAAGAAGCAACCCTAGGAGATTATAAAGGAAATCAAATTAGAAATAATTTCTCATGTAAAGACAGAAATGACAACTTTAATAAAGGAGTTTCTCAGCATAGCTAGAGAAGACATATATAAAAAAGTAAAGGAGCATGGGATTAAAACCTTGTGTGAATAATATAGGAAATAAGTAGAATGCATGAAATAAATTCAAAGAGATAACCAAGAAATAAAAAATTCTATTGAAAGCTGGCAAAACCATTTAAATGAAGCTGAGGATACAACTTCAGACCTGGAGGACAGGATCACAGCTAGCAATCATAAAAGGATAGAACTTTTAAAATAACAAGGCAGCATGAAGTGACAATTCAGTAGCTTCAAGATGATGCCACAAGAAACAATATAAGACTAATATGCATCAGTGAAGATGCAGGAGTCAAAACAAATGGCATCAGTCAACTTCAGAGAAATAATATCAGAAAAGTTTCCAAACAAGGAGAAAGAATCTGAAATGCAGGTAAGTGAAGCACATAGAATGCCAGTCACAACCAACATAAGTCTACACCCAGACATATAATAATTAAAATCCCAGACATATAGTATGAAAACAGAATACTAAAAACTGTTACAGAACAGACAAAACTCATCTGTCAAGGAAAGACCATTAGAATCATGGAATTTTTCAACACAAACCCTCAAGTTAAGATGAGCTTGGGGTAGGGTGTCTCAAGCCCTGAAAGAACACAGCTTTCAACCCAGATTGATGTACCTTGCAAAACATGCTTTGAAATTTAATGGAGAAACAAGATACTTCCATGACAAAGAACAACTGAAGAAATTCATGTCCACTGAACCAACCCTAGAAAGAGTACTGAAAGACATACAAGATAGAAACAAAAATGACTACAATTTCCAGACAACAACAGAAAGAAACCACCAAACAGGACAAGCAATTAAACAAGGGGGAAAAGCAGAAAACAAAAAGGAGGAAAATAAGATGGCAAAGTTGAGCCAGTACATATCAGTTATATCCATCAATGTAAATGGCCTCAATTCACCTATCAAAAGAAATTGACAGAATGGATCAAGAAACAGGATCCCACAATATGCTGTGTACAAGAAACACATTTGACTCAACAGGAAACTCATAGATTAAAAGTCAAAGAATGGGAAACAATATTCCATGTGACAGGAAACCAGAAAAAAGCAGAGGTAACTATTCTGTTTGCAGACAATGTGAACTTCAAACCAAAATGATCAAAAGAGATAAAGAAGGCCACCATAAACTTGTCAAGGGAATAATTCAAGAAAAGCTGACAATCATAAAGGTATATGTACCAAATACAGCAGCACCCAAATATATAAGACAAATACTAATAAATATGAAAAACCAAATAAGCAACAACACAATTGCAATAGATCTTAATACCCCATTGTCACAGATTGACCAACTAGACAAAAATTTGGCAAAGAAATAAAAGAACTAATCAAATCTGTGAACAAATGGACTTAGTATATGTGTACAGATTGTTCCATCCAACCACATCAGAATATACATTCTTCTCAGCTGCACATGGGAATTCTCCAAAACATACCATATATTAGTCCATAAAACATTCTTAGGTAAATGTAAAGGGATTGAAAGTATCCCATGCATATCATCTGACCATAGTGCACTTAAATTGGAAATTAATGGCAAAAGAAATTGCAAAACTTTCATAAATGCATGGAAATTAAATAACAACCTCATGAACAATCAATGGGTTACAGGTGAAATTAAAGAAAAAATTAAGCAATATCTACAATTCAATGAAAATGCAGATACAACATACAGAAACATGTGGGAAGCAAAGAAAGAAGGTCCTAAGAAGAAAATATATAGCAGTAAATTATCATATCAAGAAAATAGAATGAGCAAAAATAAACAACCTCATGCTACCTCTCAAGCCTCTAAAAAGCAATTAAAACCCAAACCTGATAGAAGAGAGGAAATTATAAAGATCAGAGCATAAATTAATGCAATTGAGACTACAAAAATAATACAAAGAATTAATGAATCAAAGAGCCAGTTTTTTGACAGAATAAACAAAATTTATAAGCCAACCTTATCAAGAGAAAGAAAGAAAAAACTCAAATTCACACAATAAGGACTGAAAAGAGGGAAATTACTATAGATCCATGGAAATTCAAAAGATCATAGATGCCTACTTTGAAAACCTTTACTCACATAGGATGCAAAACACAGAGGAAATGGACAGATTTCCAGAAATGTATGAACTACCAAAACTCAATCAAGAAGTCTCTCTAGTATAAAAATAATAATAAAAAAACTGAAAGAATAGTAAGATCCAAAATGTATAATAAATATTGTAATAATGAAAGAAAGTGCTCTAAAGGATATAGCTGTATGTATAAGTGTGCAAGTATTCCTCTGATTCCAAAATGAAAGAAAGACCCAACCAAAAAAGAGAATGATAGGCCAATCTCAATAACAAACATTGATACAAAGATTCTCAATAAAGTATGGTCAAATAGAATGCAGCAAATCATAAAGAAGATTATACACCATGAACAAGTAGAATTTATTCCAGGAATGCAGGGATGGTTTAACATATGCAAATCAATAAATGTAAAACACCGTATCAACAGAGCCAAAAACAAAAATCACATGATCATCTCAATAGATGCACAAAATATTTTGATGAAGTCCAACACTTGTTCATGATAAAAATTCTAAAGAAAGTCAGAATAGATGGTATCCACCTCAATTTCATAAAGGCCACCTGTGACAACAAACAGCCAACTTTATGCTAAATAGACAAAAAGTAAAAGCTTTCATTCTAAAATCAGAAACCAGATAAGGATATCAACTGTCACCATTCCTCTTCAAAATAGTTCTGGAAACATTAGTCAGACATGATCAGACAAGAGAGAGAAATAAAAGGGATAAAGATAGGAAAGTCAGAAGTTAAATTATCACTATTTGCAGATGACATGATACTCTACACAGAAGATCTAAAAACTCTACCAAAAACCTGCTAGCATTATTAAAGAAATTCAGCAGTATAGTTGGATACAAAGTCAACACTCAAAAATCAATAGCATCCCTGTACACAAACAAAACTTTACGAGAGAGAAATTATGGATATATAACCTTTCAAAATAGCACCTTAAAAATGAAATACTTAGGAATCAACCTAGCCAAGAATGTAAAAGACCTATACACTGAAAATTATACTACTGTAAAAAAAAAGGAGATTGAAAAGGATATTAGAATATGGAAGGACATCCCTTGCTCTTGTTTAAGAAGAACGAACATTGTGAAAATGGCCATACTTGCAAAACTTGTATATACATTTAATGAAACCTCAGTCAAAATACCATTAACATACCTTACAGATCAGATAAAATATTCCTAAAATTCATTTGAAAACAGAAGAAACCTAGAATAGCAAAAGCAATTCTGGCCAACAAATTCAAGGCAAGAGGCATCACAATCCCTCACTTGAAATTATATTACAAAGGTACAGTGACAAAAACAGCATGGTACTGGAAAATAAATAGACCTGAGGATTGATGGAACAGATTAGAAGATGCAAACACAAGTACAAAGACACTCAACCACCTGATATTTGACAAAGAGGCTAAGAATGTTAACTGGAAGAAGGATAGCTTCTTTAATAAATGGTGTTGGAAAAATTGGCTTTTCACATGCCAAAGGCTGAAATTAGACCCATGTCTTTCACCATACACTAAACTAATGTCAAAATGGATCAAAGATATAAATATTAAAACAGAAACACTAAATCTACTGGAAGACAAGGTAGGGAGAAATCTTTAAGTCACAGAAATAGGCAAAGAGTTCATGAAAAAAATGCAAATGGAATGGGAAGTACTTCAAACAATCAACAACTGGGACCTCATCTTATTAAAAGGTTTTGCACTTCAAAAGAAAAAACCAACAGAGTGAAAAGAAAACCCACAGAATGGAAAAGAATTTTAGCCAGCAACCCCTTAGACAAAGGACTTATATCCAGAATATATAAAGAATTAAAAACCATCAAGCCCCCAAATCCCAAGACCCTCTCCAAAAATGGGCATCTGAGATGAACACACATTTCTCAGATGATGATATACAAATGGAAAATAAATACATGAAGAAATGTTCACCATCACTGGTCATTTGAGAAATGCAATTTAAAACAGCATTGGGATTCCATCTCACTCCAGAAAGAATGGCTGCAATCAAGAAATCAAGTAGTAACAAATGTTGGCAAGGTTGTGGGGAAAAAAATACTTCTCCATTGTTGGTGGGAATGTAAATTAGTTGTAGCCACTGTGGAATCAGTATAGAGATTCCTCAAAAAAGTAGGATTGGAAGTTCCATTCAAGCCAGCTCTTTCCCTCCTGGGTATTTTCCCAGAAAAATTTAAAATGTCATGTCACAGTGATATATGTGCACTCATGTTTACAGTAGCAAAAATTTTAATAGCTAAATCTTGGAAATAACCAAAATGCCTATCTACTGAACAATGGATGAAAAAGATGTGATATTTTTATACAATAGAATGTTATTACTCAGCTATAAAACAGGATGATCTTGAGGCTTTTTTAGGTAAATGGAGGCAACTTGAGACTATCCTCATAAGTGAAATAAATCAGACTCACATTTGTAAATATCATATTGTCTCTCTAGTATAAAAATAATAATAAAAAACTGAAAGACTAGTAAGATCCAAAATGTATAATAAATATTGTAATAATGAAAGAAATTGCTCTAAAAGATATACTGTATGTATGTTTAAGTGTGCAAGATAGATAACCATATTACTAAGTTTTTCTTGGTTCATCAAACAGAATGGATTGTGCTGTCATTGTTTGATTATGTGTCCATTTTTTATACTTTGATTTTATAACTTGAACAACTATTTCTAAGATAACAATATGTAATTTATCCACTAGTGATTTCTTACTGTCATTTTTTTTTTGACTAGTCATTTGTTACTCGGGTTTTTTTGAAATTTTGTATTATTTCTACCTTTTTTCTGTTTTGTTTTGTTCTCTAAATAACATAAATAAAATAAAACACCAAGACATCATTAAATGACAATTTGACAGTTTCAAGATGATGCAAGGAGAAACAATATAATACTAATAGGCATCATTGAACATGCAGGAGTCAATACAAATGTATCATGTCATCTGCAAATAATGATAATTTAACTTCTTCCTTTCCTATCCTTATTCCTTTTATTTCTCTCTCTTGTCAAATTGCTCTGGATAATGTTTTCCAGCATTATATTGAATAAAAGTGGTGATAGTGGGCATCTTTGTCTTGTTCATAATTTTAGAGTGAAAGCTTTCAGTTTTTGTCCATTTAGTAAGATATTGGCTGTTGATTTATCATATATGGCTTCCATCAGATTGAGGCAAACACCATCTATTCTGATTCTGTAGGGATTTTACCATGAATGAGCTTTGGAGTGAAATATTTCAAATTCTAAAAGACAAGAACTTCCAACCCAGATTGATATATGCTACAGCATTAGGTTTCAAAAGCTAATGCTTTATCAAAAGCTTTTTCTTTGTCTATTAAGTTGATCATGTGATTTTTGTCTTTGGTTTATCAAAGACAAACCTAATGCATTGATATATGCTACAAATGCATATATCCTAATGCATTGATATATGCTACAGCATTAGGTTTCAAAAGCTAATGCTTTATCAAAAGCTTTTTCTTTGTCTATTAAGTTGATCATGTGATTTTTGTCTTTGGTTCTATTGATATGGTATATTGTATTTATTGATGTGTGTATGTTGAACCATCTTTGACTTCCTGGGATAAATTTCACTTGATTGTGGTTTATAATCTTGATAATTCACTTTATTCAGTTTGCTATTATTTTATTGAAACTTTTTTAATCTATGTTCATTAGGGAGACTGACCTGCAGTTCTCTTTTTTGTTTGGGTCTTTCTCTGGTTTTGGTACTAGGGTAATACTTCTTTCCAGGAGTGATTTAGGGAGAAATGTTTCCCTTTCAATCTTACTGAAGAGTTTGAGGTGCATTGGCATTAATTCTTCCCTAAATTTTTGTAGTATTCAGCCATGAATCCATCAGAACCTGGACTTTTCTTAATTGATAAGGTTCTCATTACATTTTCTATTTCATTAACTGAAATTGGGTTATTCAGTAGTTTTATATCTTCTTGATCCATATTTGGTAATTCATACATTTCTAGGCATCTGTCCACTTCTTCTGTGTTATTGAACACAGAGCAAAAATTTTCAAAGAAGGCATTCATGATCTTCTGAATTTCCATGGTATCTATAGCAATTTTACCCTATTAATTCCTTATTTCATGAATTTGAGATTTTCCTTTCCTTTTTTATAATGAGGATGGCTAATGGCTTATCAATTTTATTTATTCTTTCATAGAACCGACTCTTTGATTTGTTAATTCTTTATACTGTTTTCTTAGTCTCTATTGCATTAATTTCTGCTCTGATCCTTATAATTTTCTCATTTTTTTCCCTTTGGGCTTGACTTGCTCTTTTTTTCTAGATGTTTAAGATATAGCATCAGGTTGTTTGTGTTTATTCTGTTTTCCTGATGTGAGAATTCACCACAATTATATTTCCATGTAAGGGCTGCTTTCATTGCATCCCATAGTTCTGGTAAGTTGTATTTGAATTTTTATTTGCTTGTAGATATTGTTTAATTTCTTCTTTAATTTTTCTGTAACCCATTGATTATTCAGGATGATGTTATTTAGTTTCCATGTGTTTATGGAGTTTTTGTGATTTCTTTTGCCATTTATTTCCAATTTTGGACTATGGTCAGATAATATGCATAGGATGTTTGATTCTTTTGCATTTACTTAAGCATGTTCTGTGAGCTAATATATGGTCTATTTTAGAGAATGACCCATGTGCAGCTAAGAAGAACGTATATTCTGATGTCATTAGGTGGAATACTCTGTACACGTCTACTAAGTCCATTTATTCAAAGGTTTGTTTAGTTCTGTATTTTTCTTTGCTGATTTTTTGTCTAGTTGATCTGTCTCTTTGTGACAACAGGTGTTAAGGTCCCTGTTGTGATTGTGTTACTGGTTATTTGATTTTTCATGTGCATTAATATTTTTATTATATAGTTTAGTGCTCCCATATTTAGTTCATATGTATTCATGATTGTTATCTCTTCTTGAATTTTTCCCCTAGCAAGGACTTAGTGACCATCATTCTTGGTTTGAAGTTCACATTGTCTGCCAACAAACTGATACCCTTGCTTTTTTCTCAGTTCCTGTCACATAGAGTATTGTTTTCCATCCTTTGACCTTCAGTCTATGAACTTGCTTTTGAGTTAAATGTGTTTCTTGTATACAGCATATTGCTAGCTTATGTTATTTAATTCACTCTGCCAGTCTATTTCTTTTGATTGGTGAATTAAGGCCATTTACATTAATGATTATAACTGATGTGTATTGTCTTATCTTTGTCATGTTATCATTCTGTTATTGGTTCCTTACTTTTACTCCTCTACTTAATTGTTGGTTCTGCTTATTGGTTGTTTTTTCTTTCTGTTGTTGTTGTAATTATGGTCATTTCCTATTTCTTTCTAGAATATCTTTCAGTACTCTTTGTAAGGTTGGTTGTGTTGTCATGAAATTCTTCAGTTGTTCTTGTCATGCATGTATCTTATTTCTCCATTAATTTTGAAACCTAATGCTGTAGCATATATCAATCTGGGTTGGAAGTTCTTGTCTTTTAGAATTTGAAATATTTCACTCCAAACTCTTCTTGACTAGGTCATTTGTTTTGAGAAGTCTTCTGTGAATCTAATAGGCTTTCCTTTATAGGTGATCTGTTTGCTTTCTCTAGTGGCTTTTAATGTTCTGTTCTTTTGCTGGATTTCTGGGATCTTGATTATTATGTGTCTGAATGTAGATTTATTTTAATTGGAGTTATATATGCCTTGCATATCTATATATCAGGTTCTTTTCCCATGTTTGGAAAATTTTCTAGTATTATATCTGCAAATAATCTTTTTATGTCATTTGTGTTGTCTCTTTCATTTCCATTGATACCTATCAAGATTATACTGTTTCTCTTGGCATCATCTTGC
Organism: Hydrochoerus hydrochaeris; assembly: GCA_004027455.1. Classification (NCBI taxonomy): domain Eukaryota; kingdom Metazoa; phylum Chordata; class Mammalia; order Rodentia; family Hydrochaeridae; genus Hydrochoerus; species Hydrochoerus hydrochaeris. The sequence continues at coordinate 9,868 of PVLA01004628.1, forward strand.
AGTTTTTTAATTTTTACTTCCTGATCCATCATAATTTTTAAGTGTTGTTTCCTTTCATGTTCACTAGTCACAATCATGTCTCTGAGGTCTGAGAGTCTTCATTTTCATTCATTCAGTTTTGCCAGATTTCAATATTTTTCTGATTTCCTGAATATCTTCTTCAATATGTTTCATGTATCCTAGTTGTTTCTTGTATTATTCATTCAAAGTTTCCATCACTTTCTTATGTTCCTCTAATTTTTTTAATCTATGACTTCTTTGGATATATTCACCAATTCTTTCATTATGTTTATCATTTCTATTTTTACCTGAGTGATTATTTCTGATCTGATTTCTTTATATCTTCCTGGAGTTGTTTCTTTACCTCCCTTGCTATCATTTCAGAGATTTAAGGTGTCTAATTTCCAAATTCATCTATGCCTATGTTGCCTGGAGTTGATCTGGATGAGCTGGAAGTTTGAGATTTTATTTTGTTTTTTTGTTTTGGCATTTCCTGTGTGCTTTTAAAGCAACCAGATGCCAAGTCCTAGTTGCTTCCCATTCTGGTGGGCTATCTGACATTGGACTTCACTGAGAGTTGCTGTTGGTTCCACATCACTGGACACAGACATCCAGTCCTCACAGGATTTGCTAAGGGCTCCCAGATGACTGCAGCTTTCTTGACATGGGTTCCCAGTTCTTGAGGCCTCAGAGATGGTTCACAGGTATGGTTGGGTCCTGAGCACAAACTCTGAGTCCTAGCAGGTCTCACTGAGTGTTCCCAGATGACTGTGAGTTGCCTGGGCACAGGCTGCTGAGTTCTTCAGGCCTCAGAGATGGTGTTTGGGTGTGGACAGGTTACTGGGCCAACTTCCCAGTCCCCAGGAGCCTCACCAAGTATTCCCAGATGACTGCTGGTTGTTTGGCACAGATCCCCAACACCTAGTGTTTAAAGGGAAAAATACCTTATCAAGTTAGTATTTGTGTTTAAAAGCAACTAGAAGTCATTCTCAGATGCTAATGAGTTAAGAATGTATATTAACCAAGAGCCATCTCTGGAAATTTTGCCAAATGATTTACTATGTCCCACAGAAAAATTAAAAACTCTATGAAGATAAATATATTAAAAATTTGATGAGTAAAATGACTTAAAGACATAACGTGAAATTGTTACATACAGTGTAGTAAACCTAAATGCAAAATAAATTTGTAACCTGAATCTAAAGTTTTCTGTTTATGTAGCTTTAAACTATCAACATGCATGCCAAATACTCAGTGTATTAGAAAAATAAATATTGTTTTATTTTTAATATGCAATATTATAAAGATGCATGTTTTAAGGCAAATGTGTGTTAGATAAAAGTCACTGTGATAGGACTAAAACAGAAAAAATTGGAAAATGGTAAAGTTTCTATTTTCTTTTATAAAAAATAACAAATTCATAATTTTAACACTATAATGTAAGTAGAAAATTTCAAAAACATTGATTCAGAGAGAAGTGGATATGTTTGGAAATACTGATTGAGAAAATCAGTACTTACTGTATCAGATGGTAGTTCAGACAAGTCAATTTGTCATTGAGTTAAGAACAAAAATAGATTATACACATTCAATGCTGGAAAACAGGTAAAAGTCCAGTAAAAAATAGCAAAAGAAAGGCATCAAGGAAGCATTAAAATTTGTAAAAAAGATTTTAACACAGATAGAGAAGTATTATACTCATAAATTGGTTAATAAGATCCAAAGTAAGCTTTTAAAACCACTGATCCAAGATATTTACATTTGTATAAAACAAAGGTTAAATGGATTTAATGGTAATTAAAACTCTAGGTCATAGAAATGAGAAGTAATATTTTTACTAGAAATAGTTATAGGAAATTTTACATTTAAGAGACTGGCATTAATAACTAAGATCTTTATTTAATATCTTGATGTGGACGGTAGTGTTGCTCTTCTAAACTGATGTTGAAACATATATTTTTAAAAAGCATTTAAAATTAGTGATTTTATGTAGTTAAAATTCATTGAATAATCCTTCAATTAAAGAGAATACATGTAGAAATAAATAAATGCAGTATATCACATAAACAAGAGCAAAGACAAAAATTACATGGTCACCTCAATAAATGTAGGAATGATCCTTGACAAAATTCAATATCCATCCATGATAAAAACCTTGAAGAAAATAGGTATAAAAAGACATTATATAAATTTGATAAAAACTATTTATGACCAACTATGGTCAACATCACATTAAATAGGGAAAAACTGAAAGCTTTCCCTCTAAAATAAGGAACAAGACAAGGATGTTCATTATCATCATTCATGTTTTAAACAGTTCTCTAAACATTAGCAAGAGCAATTAACCAAAAGAAAGGAATAAAAGGAATATGTATAGGAAAAACAAAGTCAAAATATCATTACTTGCCATTGACATGATTCTCTATTTACAAGACACAAAAAATTCCACCAAAAAACTGCTAGAATTAATAACCAAATTTAGCAATGTAACAGGATACAAAGAGATACAAAAATCAATAGCATTCCTGTACACTAATAACTCATTGTGAAAAAATAGGAAAATGATACCATTCATAAGAAAAATTAAATACCTAGGAATTAACCCAACCAAGGAAGCATAAGATTTCCATAATGATAACTATATCACTCTGAAAGTGGAAATCAAGAAGGACATTAGAAAATGGAAAGACTTTTCCTGTTTTTTATAGGAAAAACAAATACAATAAAAATGGCTATACTTCAAAATGATATACATATTTAACATCTACAACAGGGTCATAATTTATATGTTCTACTTCCAAGTGGCACTGATTTAATTCACATGTTTCACTGATGGGCATATGAGATTTAATTTTATTATTAAAATGACCAATAGAAGAGTGAGTAGATTTATTTTTACAATTAGTGGTATCAGCCATGCAATGGGGTTGTTATGCATGTACCACCAATGGTTCAACACAGCAGGGATATGTTAATGAGATCCCAGAAAAAAAAAATTTTTTTTAACAAAAAAAAAATTAACAGAATTTCTCACAAGATATAAAGAGCACAATCCTAAAATTCATATGGAAGCAGAAGAGATTCAGAATATCAAAAGCAATCCTGAGTAACAACAGTAGAACAAGAGGCATCACAATCCCAGATTTAAAGTTATACTACAAACCCACAATGATTGGAAGAAACCACAAGGTACTAGCACAAAAACAGGCAATGGTATCAATGGAACAAAATAGAAGCAGCAGAAACAATCACAGGCACATTCAGCTACTTGATCTTCGACAAAGGTGCCGAAGACACACACTATAGAAAAGATGATCTCTTTAATAAATAAATAGTGCCTGGAAAATTGGCTATTCACAAGAAAAACATTGAGTCTAGACCAATACATCTCATGATGTACTAAACTAAAATCAAAATGGATCAAAGATCTAAATGACAAACAGAAACAATCTGCTGAAAGGTAAAACTCTTGAAGACATAGGCACAGACAAGGACTTTTTGAACAGAAATCCAATGGCACAAGAACTAGTATCGAGAATCAACAAACGGAATCATACCAAACTTAAAATTTTGTGCACAGCAAAGACAACCACTGACAGAGTGAAGGACTGACCTACACAATCGGGGGGGGGGGTGCCAGCTATTGCTCAGAAACAGCATTAACATTTAGAGTACATAAAGAACTCAAAAATAACTAGATTCCTCAAAATAGAAGACCTCGTCTAAAAGTGGTGACTGAAATAAATAGACACTTCTTAGAAGATGTATAAATAGCCAATAAATACATAACAAGTGTTCAACACTTGTTAGTGTTAGTGGCTATTACAGAAATGAAAATTACAACAACTCCAAGATTCAATTTTACTCCAGAAAGGATGGCTATCATCGAAAAATTAAATATTAACTAATGCTGACAAGGCTGCAGGGGAAAAGGAATACTTCTACACTGTTGGTGGGAATATTATCTAGTACAACCATTATGGAAATCAGTGAGTCCTTAAGAAACTAAAAATAGAAATTTCATTTGTGTCTGCTATGCCCCTTCTAGTTATCTTCCTAAAAGAGTTAAAGTCATCATATTACAGTGACATATGCATGCCCATGTTTATAGCAGCACAGTTCATAATGGCTAAGTACTGGAAAGAGGCTATATGACCATCAAGATATGAGTGGATATAGAAAATGTGATATTTACACTCAATAGAGTACTAGTGTACCACAAAGAATGATAAGCTTGTGTTCATAAATAAAAGTATGCATTTTGAGACCATAAAACAGTATTAAAATAAAATAAATCAAACACATGAACTTAAATATAGTATGATTTCTCTTATATGAGACACCCAATATATAAAGAACAAAATAAAAGATGGCTAGTAGCAAACAGGGAGATCTCTTTCAAATGGTAAGGGAAATAAGAGATGAATGGAGGAGAGAAGGAAAAGGAATGGGAAAAAAGACTTGAAAGAAAAAATGGAAATAGAGTTTTCATAAATGGGAAGGGGACCAAGAGGTAGAAAGAGCAGGGATTGATAAGAGAGGTAGAGGACAAAAAAGGAATTAATATGGGTTATACACATGTACCAACTCCCCATAATAAATGTAATCATATGTACTGTAAATATGCACTAATAGAAAATAAATACATAAACAAATAAAACTTTAAAAATTAAAATGGAGAAACAAAAATGAAATCCAGTGCCTTTATAGACCAAATATCTCTGAAGACCTAATAATCAGTGCGAAGAAATCAATGAAGATAATCATGAGTTTGGGAAATGACAGTTGCAAATGAATGCTATAAAAACTCTCTGTTACCAAGATAAGTCTTCATGAAGTTTCCTTTCCCACTACTGGAAACCTTTTGAGGGTTATATTTTGTGTTATTTCTTCCCTACACTTTTCCTGCTCCATGTTGTGGAGCAAGAAATGACATATGACTTCTGTGGGTAAAAGATTCATTTTTAAATGTTTAGAAATTTTTTAAACAATATTTCACAATACTGTACTTTATATGAAAATCAGATTTCACTGTATATAAAGTTTTATTAGAAGTCTGCCACATTAAGAAATAAGATTTTATACATTTTTTTTTTCAGTTTCAAAATCTGGTACATGTTTTACATTTGTACTAAGTCTTCTTAATTTGGATACTAAATTTCCACTGGAAAGACTTGATCTGCTTTTAATTTTTTTTTTTATTTAGAGGAAAAAGGCAAAACAAAAAAGGGTAGAAATAATACAGAATTTTAAAAAACCAGTAAGAAATCACTAGTGGATAAATTACATATTGTTATCTTAGAAGTAGTTGCTCAATTCACAAAATCAAAGCATAAAAAGTGGACAATCATACAAATGGCAAATAAATACATGAAAAAATGTTCATCATTGGTCATTAGAGAAATGCAAATTAAAACCACACTGAGATTCCATCTTACTCCAAAAAGAATGGCCAGGATCAACAAAATTACCAACAACAAATGCTGGAGAGGCTGTGGGGAGAAAGGAACTCTTCTGCACTGTTGGTGGGAGTGTAGACTGGTGCAACCACTGTGGAGGTCAGTCTGGAGATTGCTCAAAAAGCTGGGATTGGAGGTCCCATTTGACCCAGCTACTCCACTTCTAGGCATATTCCCATAAGAACTGAAAACATCATACCACAGTGATATATGTGCACCCATGTTTATAGCAGTACAATTTGTAATAGCCAGATCTTGGAAACAACTTAAGTGCCCATCAACTGAGGAATGGATAAAAAAAAACTGTGGTACTTTTAAAGAATGATCACATTGAGATATTTATCAATAACTGGATGCAACTTGAGACCATATTCATAAGCAAAATAAATAAAACTCACAAGTATAAATACCACATAGTCTCCCTAGTGTAAGAAAAGGGTAAGAGTACATAAGATTCTATGGTAATCATGGATCCCCATTATATTGCTTTGAAGACTTGTAATGTTTTCATTCATTGGTTGGAATGATTTTATTCTGTTTTATTTGACCTTATTATGTGTAATGGTATGAACAGCTACTTTGAAGAAAACAAGACATTATGGCAGCCATTGCTGACTTAATATCAAGTGGCTTTGAGGTCCTACCATGCTTTTATTCTTCTATTACCATTGGTTCTGTCATGTTGTGTCTTACTGGATTTTAATATGTGTAATAATGTAAACAAATTTTTTATGGAAAATGAGATATTATAGTAGCCATTGTTCATTTTCTGTTATTTGGTTCAGAATGCCTTGTAACAGTTTCATTCTCTTGAATGCTTTTATTCTATTTTGTTATGTTTGATATCATTGTTTGTGAAGCTATGCTCAACTATTTCAAAGAAAGAGATAGTATGGTAGCTACTATTGATATGCAATTGTCTTGTTGTGAAGTGCTGTGTTTCTTCTATTGTTCTGTTCTGATCTGCATTGTCCTGTCCTCTTTTGTTTTACTTTCTGTTAAATAAAATCTTTTTTTAAATGGACAATCAAACAACCAAAATGATCATCAACCAAAGAAGAGATGAAAAATATGTGACAGCATTTTTAAACAATGGAATATTACTTGGCTATAAAAAGGATGATCTTGAGGCTTTTATAGGTAAATGGGGGCAACTTGAGACTGTCCTTGTAAGTGAAATAAATCAGACTTTGATTTTTTAAAACTTTTATAAAATTAGCAGTTTAAAAAAAAACAGATTCAGCCTGCCTGCCACCAGGAACTCAGTGCAAGCCTGCCTCAGGCATAGGCTCCCCAGAACCTCCACCAAGGGCCTGCCATGCCACCAGGAAATCAGTGCAAGCCCGCCTCAGGGGTAAGTTCCCTGGAACCTCCACCAAGGGCCTGCCCTGCCACCGGGAACTCAGTGCAAGCCCGCCTCAGGGGTAAGCTCCCCAGAACGTCCCCCGAGGGCCTGCCCCACACCCGGGAACATCGAGGAGGCCCGCCCAAGACTGAAAATTGCCCTGGACTGCTACAGATAGGCCTTCCCTCCAATCTGGAACATCAGAAGATCTCAGAGGGATCCAGTTAGTGTGAGAAAATTTGGAACTTTGCTCCCAGGTGGTGAACTTTGGACTACACCAGATTGACTGCATCAATGTGGTGAGTATATCCCTAAAATAGAGGTGTACAGGGGATAAATAGGGCCAGTAGTAAACCCCCCCAACTAACTCTAAGACTTTGGTGAGTCTGAAAAGAGTGTGTGTGATCCCCTCCTATACATAGAAAACACCAGGCAGGGTGATGGTGACAAAACAAAAAAGCAAAATGCAGTCTCAAACATATAGTTCACCAGAAGCAAGTATGGGAGACATTGAAATGGAGGATCCCAAAAGAAACACACTGGGAATCTCTGAAAAGATAGTGAGTGAAATAAAAAAAAAACTACATCAAGCTATAGAGAAAATCAAATTAGAAGTAGTCTCCCATGTAAAGATAGAAATAACAACTTTAGTAAAGGAGTTGTTGAATGCAGCTAAAGAACTAGAGAAAGTACATGAGCATGGGAAACTGACTGAAACTTTGAATGAACAATATAGAAAACAAGCAGAATTCAGGAAACAAACTCAAAGAGACATCCAAGAAACAAAAAATTCTATTCAAAGCATGCAAAACCGCATAAAGGAAGCTGAGGATAGAATTTTGGACCTTGAGGACAGGATCACAGTTAGTGATCAGGAAAGAATAGAACTTTTAAAAATAACAAAGCAGCATGAAATGACAATCCAGAAGCTTCATGATAATGTCAAGAGCAGCAATATAAGAATAATGGGCATTAGTGAAGATACAGGAGTCCAGGCAAATGACATACATAAAGTATTTACAGAAATAATAGCAGAAAATTTCCCAAAAATGGGGAAAGAATATGATATGCAGATAAGTGAGGCATATAGAACACCAAACAGTCACAATCAACATAAATCCACACCCAGACACATAATAATTAAGATCTCAGACATACTGCATAAAAACAGAGTATTAAAAGCTGTCAGAGAAAAGACACAACTCACCTATCAGGGAAAGCTCATTAGAATCATGGCAGACTTTTCCACACAAACCCTCAAGTCAAGAAGAGCTTGGAGTGAGGTATTTCAAGCCCTGAAAGAAAACAATCTTCAACCCAGACTGATGTACCCAGCAAAACTTTCATTCAAATTTAATGGAGAAACAAGATACTTCCATGACAAAGAACAACTGAAGAAATTCATGTCCACCAAACCAACCCTAGAAACAGTACTGAAGGACATACTAGACAGAGATAAAAATGACCACAATCCCCAAAACAACAACAGAAAGAAACATCCAGGGAAGATAAGCAATTAAATAAGAGGAAAAGCAGAAAGAAACAATTAGAACATAACATGGCAAAGTCGAGCCAGTACATATCAGTGATAGCCATAAATATAAATGGTCTCAATTCACCTATAAAAAGAAACAGATTGACAGAATGGATCAAGAAACAGGACTCCACAATATGCTGTATACAAGAAACACATCTGACCCAAAAGGAAACTCATACATTAAAAGTCAAAGGATGGAAAACAGTATTCCATGCAACAGGAACCCAGAAAAAAGCAGGGGAAGCTATTCTATTTGCAGACAACATGAACCTCAAACCTAAAATGATTACAAGAGATACAGAAGGTCACTACATACTTGTTAGTGGTGAAATTCAAGAGGAAGAACTAACAATTATAAATATATATGCACCAAATACAGGAGCACCCAACTATATAAGACAGATACTAATGGACAAGAAACACCAAATATACAAGAACACAATTATAACAGGAGATCTTAACTGCCCATTGTAACAAAGAGATAGATGAAATAGACAACAAGTCAGCAAAGAAATAACAGAACTGAATCATACCTGTGAGCAATTGGACTTAGTAGACATTTACAGAGTGTTCCACCCAACCACATCAGAATACACATTCTTCTCAGAAGCACATGGGACATTCTCCAAAATAGACCATATATTATCCCATAAAATATTCTTGAGTAAATGCAAAGGTATTGATATAATCCCATGCATAATATCTGACCATAGTGCACTAAAATTGGAAATCAATGGCAAAAGAAATTGCAAAACCTGCATAAATACATGGAAATTAAATAACAGCCTTTTGAACAACCAGTGGGCTACAGATGAAATTAAAGAAGAAGTAAAATAATACCTACAATTCAATGAAAATATAGAAACAACATACTATAATCTGTGGGATGCAATGAAAGCAGTCTTAAGAGGGAAATATATAACAATAAACTGTCATACCAAGAAAACAGAATGAGAACAAATAAATAACCTAATGCTCCATCTCAAGCATCTAGAAAAAGAAGAGCAAGCTAAACCCAAAGCTCATAGAAGAGAGGAAATTGTAAAGTTTAGAGCAGAAATCAATGCATTTGAAACTAAAAAAAACAATTCAAAGAACTGGTTTTTTGAGAGAATAAACAAAATTGACAAACCCTTAGCTAACCTTATCAAGAGAAAGAAAGAAAAAACCCAAATTCATGCAATAAGAACTGAAAAGGGAGAAATTACTACAGCTCCCATGGAAATTCAAAAGATCATGAATACCTGCTTTGAAAATCTCTACTCACAGAGAGTGGAAAACACAGAGGAAATGGACAGATTTCTAGAAACATATGAACTACCAAAGCTCAACCAAGAAAATATACCAATTTGGAACAAACCAATATCAGCTATTGAAATTGAAAATGTAATTAAAAACTTACCAACAAAGAAAAGCCCAGGTCCTGATGGATTCACAGCTGAATTCTACAGGAAATTTAGAAAAGATTTGATGCAAGTACTTCTTAAACTCTTCTATGAAATTGAGAAAAAAGCAGTCCTCCCTAAATCATTCCTGGAGGCAAGTATTACTCTGATACCAAAACCAGAGAAAGATCCAACCAAAAAGGAGAACTACAGGCCAATCTCACTAATGAACATTGATACAAAGATTCTCAACAAAATAGTGGCAAATAGAATGCAGCAAATCATCAAGAAGATTATACATCATGACCAAGTGGGGTTCATTCCAAGAATGCAAAGATGTTTAACATAAGCAAATCAATAAATGTAATACACCACATCAACAGAGCCAAAACCAAAAACCACATAGTCATCTCAATAGATGCACAAAAAGCTTTCAACAAAGTCCAACACATGTTCATGATAAAAACCCTTCAGAAACTCGGAATACACGGTGTCTACTCAACCTTATAAAGGCCATCTATGACAAACCAATAGCCAACATTATACTAAATGGACAAAAACTGAAACCTTTCACTTTAAAATCAGGAACAAGACAAGGATGTCCACTATCACCACTCCTTTTCAACATAGTTCTGGAAACACTAGATATGGCAATCAGCAAGAGAGAGAAATAAAAGGAGTTAAGATAGGAAAGGAAGAAGTTAAATTATCACTATTTGCAGATAACATGATACTCTATATAGAAGACCCAAAAATCTCCATTAAAAGACTACTAGAGGTAATAAACAAGTTGAGCAGTGTAGCTGGATACAAAGTCAGTGCTCAAAAATCAATAGTATTCCTGTACACAAACAAAAAACTCACTGAGAGAGAAATTATGGAAATATCACCCTTTACAATAACATGTAAAAAATGAAGTACTTAGGACTCAACCTAACTAAAAATGTAAAAGACCTATATGCTAAAAATTATGCCACACTGAAAAAGGAGATTGAAGAGGTTATTAGAAAATGGAAGGGTATTCCTTGCTCATGGTTAGGAAGAACCAACATTGTGAAAATGGCTATATTCCCAAAACTATTATACAGATTTAACGCAATCCCAATCAAAATACCATTGCCATACCTCACAGATCTAGAGAACACACTACTAAAATTCACTTGGAAACAGAAGAAACCTAGAATAGTAAAGGCAATTCTAGGCAACAAAAGCAAGGCAGGAGGCATCTCAATTCCTGACTTGAAACAGTACTATAAAGCCACAGTGATCAAATCAGCTTGATACTGGCAAAGAAATAGACCTGAGGATCAATGGAACAGATTAGAAGATGCAAGCACAACTACAATGACACTCAGCCACCTGATAATTGACAAAGGGGCTAACTATGTCCACTGGAAGAAGGATAGTCTCTTTAGTAAATGGTGTTGGAAAAATCGGCTCTCTACAAGCCGAAGACTGAAACTAGATCCATGCATATCACCATTCACAAAACTAAAGTCTAAATGGATCAAAGACCTAAATATTAAAACAGAAACACTAAATCTACTGGAAGACAAGGTAGGTAGAAGTCTTGGAGACATGGGGGTAGGCAGAGAATTCATGAAACAAATGCAAACTGCACGGGAAACCCTTCAAAGAATCAACAAATGGGATCTCACATTATTGAAAAGTTTCTGCACTTCAAAGGAAATCACCAACAGAGTGAAAAGAAAACTAACAGAGTGGGAAAAAAATTTTAACCAGCAACTCCTCAGACAAAGGACTTGTGTCCAGAATATATAAGGAATTGAAAAACATCAAGCCCCCCAAATTCAAAGGTTCTCTCCAAAAATGGGCATCTGAGATGAACACACAGTTCTTAGAAAAAGATATACAAATGGCAAATAAATACAGGAAGAAATGTTCGCCATCACTGGTCATTTGAGAAATGCAAATTAAAACAGCATTGAGATTCCACCTTACTCCAGAAAGAATAGCTGCCATCAAGAAATCAATTGATAACAAGTGTTGGTGAGGCTGTGGGAAAAAAGGAACACTGGTCCACTGTTGGTGGGAATGTAGACTGGTGCAACCATTATGGAAATCTATATGGAGAATTCTGAGAAGACTAGAATTGGAAGCCCCATTCAATCCAGCTCTTCCCCTTCTGGATATTTTCCCCAAAGAACTGAAAAGTTCATATCACAATGATATATGTGCACTCATGTTCATAGCTGCACAATTTGTGATAGCTAAATCCTGGAAACAACCAAGATGCCCATCAACTGCAGAGTGGATGAAAAAGATGTGGCATTTTTATACAATGGAATATTACTCAGCTATAAAAAGGATGGCCTTCATGCCTTCATAGGCAAATGGAGACAACTTGAGACTATCCTCATTAGTGAAATAAATAAGAATCATATTTATAAATATCATATAGTGTCTCTAGTGTAAAAAGTAAATAAGAACTACAAATGTAATAAAACCAAAATGTGTAATTGCTATTGTAAAAAAGAGAGGAAAAGAAAGTGCCCTAAGGGATATAACCGCATGTATGTTTGAGTGTGTAAAATAGATGACCATCTTGCTGAATCTTTGTTGGACCTTTGAGCAGAACTGTTTTTAGTATGACTGTTTGAATGTTTACTATGTACCCTTTAATTTTGTAACTTGAACAACTACATCCAGGATGACAGTACATAGTTATAAATTACTGATTTCTTAGTGGGGCTTTTTCTCATTCTCCTTTTTCTTTCTTTTAGAATTCTGTATGTTGCTACCCTTTTTTCTGTTTAAATAAAATATTAAAAATGTATAATTGCTATTGTAAAAAAAGAGGATACAGGAAGCACTATAAAAGATATAGCTGCATGTATGTTTAGATGTGTGGGATTGATGACCATATTTCTAGGTTCTTTTGCGATTGTTGAACTGATCTGTTTGCACTCTCACTGCTTTAGTGTCCACTTTGTGTGCTTTAATTCTGTAACTTGAATAACTATTTCTAAAAGATTAATATGTAATGTATCAACCAGTGATTTCTTACTGTTTCTCTTCTTTTCTTGAAATTCTGTAATATTTCTACCTTTTTCCTGTTTTTTTCTCTTTAAATAAAAAAATGTGTAATTGCTATTGTAAAAAAGAGAAAATAGAAAGTGCTATAAAAGATATAACTGCATGAATATTTATGTGTGCAGGATTGATACCCATATTTCTTAGTTCCTGTTTGATTGTTGAACAGATCTGTTTGCAGTCTCACTGCTTGAGTGTCCATTTTATGTGCTTTAATTTTGTAACTTGAACAACTATTTCTAAAAGAGCAATATGTAATTTATCAACTATTGATTTCTTACTGTTTATTTTTTTGAAATTCTGTAATATTTCTCTCCTTTTTCTTTTTTATCCCTTTAAATAAAACATTTTTAAAAAACAGATTCACATAGACACTAAGTTGTTTCAAACATTTTTTTTTAATTTCCAAAACAGAGTTACAAAATTGGTATTCCAAAACTGAATACATCTTAAATTGAGGATTAAATTAGTTAATATAAAATTAAAATTTAAAAATTTAGTTGCTCAGATCCACTAGATACATTTTAAGTACCTCCCAGATAAAACCAGTGGTCACCACACTGGACAAAACATACCTAGAGCTTCACTACTTTAAGAAAATCCTTGGTAGAATTTTGTCAGAAAGTTGTCTTGTGCACTGAAGTAAAGATATTTCAAAAAAACATGGGTTAATTGGATCATACAAAACTTAAACAGCTTTGGATATTGTAAATCTTTTTCTTAACAACCTTTTTCTTTTCCAGAAGTAAAAAAATCTACATTGCCTTTCTGTTCTTTGTCTGTTGGTTGTACCACCTGCAAAGGACACTGACCTGAGAAATAGAAGCTCCCTTCTAAATTGTTCTAGGACTGAAGAAATCTATAAAATAGCGTAATAGTTATACGTCAAGGATAGAAGAAAAATGAGGGAAATGAGTATGCTTATGTTATGTCCAGTGAACTACTGCTATTTTCTGAGACAGGTGACCATCATATTGCTATCATATTAGAAAAACATATGTCCTAGTAGAAGAAATGTCATGTCGGTGTCAATAACCTTAGCAAATGTAAAGAGTCATACTAACTCAAAATAGGAGAGTATAAGCTACCAGGGAAAAGGAATTTTTGTCAGTTTTATTCAGCACTGTGTAACAGTGGCTGGCTATTTGTTTAGCAAGCAGATTTATAAATGCTCCATAGCTTCCCTTGTAATAAACATACGGCAGCATAAATACTACACAGAATCATGTTCTACATCTGTTGTTCATTCATTTTTCTCAGCCAATACATTTAAGAATTCACTATTGAATGCTGTGAATATATAAATAATAAACACAAAAGGCTGAAGAAAAAGATGCAAGTTCTATATGACAGTATTTCGCAACAACAAAACATAATCTTTGCATAATTTAAAGGATCTGTATGGCTAATAGAGGTCTTATTTGCCACAACTACTGTATGAAATACTACAATACAACTCAATCAGAGGCTACCAGATTCTATCTCATTTTTAAAACCTAGGCACAAGCCTGTAAATCCCAGTACTTAGGAGGCTGAGGTAGGAGGATTCTTGCAAGTTTGAGGCCAGCCTGGAATACAGAGTGAATTCAAATCCAGCCTAAACTACATAGTGAAACCCTCTCTGAAACAAACAGACAAACAAACAAAAAACCATTTATCACCTTGCCAGACAAAATAATATAATCCCATCACACTGGAAGGCTGAGGCAGAAAGACTGTAAATTCAGTCTCAGCCTGGAAAATTTAGCAAGATCCTGTCTCAAAATAATAAGAAGGGCTGAGGATGTAGCTCAGTGTGAAAGCCCTAAATTCAATCCTCAGTGCCACACACCAAAAAAATTTATACAACCTCCATCAATAGAAATAAACTTTCCTCCCACCAAAAAAAAAAAAGTTCTGCATATGGATTTGACTGTATTTAGTTTTATTTATCTTCCCCTAATTAGGAATCTTATTTAAATTCTCTTTCCAAGCTTACATGGGAATTTTCCTGTAATTCTTTGCTTAGTTCAAGTGCTACTTTTTTTTTTAATCTATTTTGAGACTTTTAGGTCAACCTAATCATGGGCACACTTCCAAAACACAGAAGATTTAGGGAAAGGAGTTGATTGCTTAATTCTTCCCTCTGAATCAGTGCTTGAGTTAATTAGCTAAAGCCAGAGTCCTCAGCATGCTTTTGAGAGCTCCATGAGCCACTGATTTGCAGTGACAAGGCCATCTGGGCTTCCCGCAACACACTGGAGACAGTCTCTCTTGGTATAAAAATCAGGGATGCCTATAATTTAGAATGAGTCAAATGCTGCCACTACATTTGAAAGAGATGGTGTCTGATTGCGATGTGAGAATGTCCCCAAAGGCAGCAACATTTGCACACCAGTACCATGATCTGAAAAATCAGCTTTATTTTCCCCATTTGGATAACCTTCTCTTATGTACCCTTCAGTGATTCTGCTCCTTGACTCTTCTTTAAATGTTTTTCTTCCTCCAGTAATTACTCCATCTAAATTGACAAACCTTGATTTGAGAGGCATGTGCAATTTTTGGTTAATTTTTAAATGGCTACCAGTATTTATCAAGGGGATGCAGAGTAGAAAGAAGAAGGGAGTTGAAGCCATCAGAGGAATGTAGCTGGGAAGGCTGGCCTGAGCAGGTGAATAAAGACACCTGCTTTATTCATCCTATGCCTGCTCCTCCACGCAGCAGGCCAGGACTGAAGGAGAAGGCATCACTAAGAGGACAAAGCTTCCAGTAGACAGCAGTCAGGGCCCAATAGTGTACCTTGACATAATTAGCAGCAGTATCTCCTCATTGAAACAATGAAAACATCAAACTTCTGGGCTTCTTCAAACCAATGATTTCCAACCAAAGTTTCCAGAGTACTTTTATTCATATATATATATATATATATATATATATATATATATATATATATATTCCCATATACATATATATGTATGTATCCATCATTCCACTGTATGTGTAGTGTAAGGTTGGAATAAATAGTCACTAAAATGTTGTCTGAGGATTTCAGGGTCCAGAACTGCCCTTGTGAATGCCACCTATTACCTGAGGTTAGAACTACACTAAGAATTGATAATAGTAAAGAGCAAATGAAACCTGGAATTTCTGGAGAAAAATTCATTTGATGAAGTTCTCAAGAGTATTCCTTCACAACCTCACAAGGAGATTTTCAGTGCAATCAGGCAAAACACAGAAATAGCTGAATGGATGAGTGCTATATCCTGATTCTTAAAACACACATGGTGAATATAGTATGTGTGTTATAATTTGCATCAATTTTACCTTTGCACACCTGAATACTATTTGTCATGCATAATCATTGTCTCACAAGTATGATATTCTCCATAAGGTACATAGGCCTTATGTATTAAGTTAAAGTTTCCCTCTTTAGTTCTGCCAGACTTAAGACAGTGAGTGTCTCAGTGATGAGTTGTTTTGATTGAATGCTTTTGTGAAGCTAGTGTTTTAATTTGGATTCACTTTCCCTTGTAATGAAGCAGTCTAAATCCATTCTGAGACGAGAGCATACACAAATTCTTCTACTGCAAGCTCTTTGAGAACTTAATGGTTCCAGATGATCCTGCATGGCCATCATATACAGACTTAGGTGAGGAAGCACAAGAATCCTTTATCCTGATAGAGAAATTTTACACCTTTCATTAAAAACTACATTTCACTAAGCTGGAAGTCATCCAAGAAAGCAGAACTAAAACTCATATTGACATCCATGCTGATGGCTTTTTCATAAAATATGCAACAGTCTTAGCTGTCATGTTTTGCACATGTTCTGACAAGGTTCTGTGCAAATGTCAAAATTTTTTCAATGTTGTACATGTCATATGTGATTTCTTAGATTCTATTTGGTGAGCTTTTATCCTCTTAGAAATTTCTCTATGTGTGCCAATAACTATTCTGGATATTAAGTGTCTTCCTCGGGTCTTTCTACTCTACATAAGAAAATAGAAATGACTATATTGTTATTTTATAAGCTCTCTCTTACAGGGAACTCAAAGCTCTGAACAAATATTTAGCCTGAATAGGAAAAAAATGAATAGAGTGAATGGTGAATGGTTCTTTTTAAAAGAGCATTAATACTTTCAATTTTCTTATGTGACATCTAGCAAATTATCCATTCTAAGGCATTACATGGCTTTCAAGCAGCAAAACTGAATTAACAGACCTGCAGACAAAAACTTTATATTTATAATTTATTAATCATGTCCTTTATATTATCTTGCTAATTCTTCATAATTGTGGTGAGGATAAGTAAAGGCAATTCTATAATAGGCAAACTTAGAGACCATTTCCTACTAGATTTGCCTTCCAACTCACAAGCAATCCTCACTTTCCAATCATCCCTCAAATAAGAACTCATCAAATCTTTTAAGAAGAATAAATTTACCGATTTCCCATCATGCACATGGTCTGTCCTCTCCAGAAGTCACTGGAAAATTTTACATATAGAGCTGGACAGGATGAGATAATTTTTTAACTTCTTTCTGTACTCTAACCAATTAACACTGGTGTTATACCCTAGTGTACTGTAGTGATCATAGTGTAGAAGAAAGGAGCTAACATCACTAAATGCCTCTTCACTCTTACACTTTTATGAGTAATTTCAACAATGAAAACAACCCAGTAAGAAATATGTGCAAGATTTTATAGTTAAGAAAACTTTGATCCTAAGAGGTTAAATATAATTTGCCTAAGATGATATAATCAGATGGTATGTCTGAAGTTAACTTGTATTTATTTATCTCACTCTTGAGCAAGATAAGCCTTATCTGTTTGCAAGCTACATATGAGTTCATAAGGAGACATGGATGCTAAACAAAATGATGCAATTTTGGCTTCACTGTTTAAAAAATATAATTTTCATATTACAAAACTGAAATGTTCAGGTTATGGGAATTTTTAGTCCTTTTATCTTTGATATTCAGCAGAGCATAACTGGAATGCATATCCAGTTGTAAGCATCAGAGTGAGTGTCAAGGGTTAGACAAATTCAAAATGTATGTAAAATGGGTAACAAAGAAGTAAGGTTGTTGGGAACTGTCTCATAAATGAATTATTAATGGAACTAGAATATTCAACCTGGAAAACAAAATGCTAAAAGGGATTGTACAATAGTTATTTGTACAGAACTGAAGGCTACCATGTGGAAGGGAGGGAGGAAGAATAGGCTTTTTCTTATGGGTCCAGAAAACAAAGTAGAACATCAGAATGACTTTCCTCCTAGTCACTGTGCAGCAATGTAAGTATGAATCATTGAAAACCTAAAAAGATGCTTACTGTGAACCTGAAAAAGGTTGATGAATATGAGAGCAATTGAAAAGAGGCATCATCAGTAAATAATAACTGAACAAATGAGTGAGGAGTTACCAAGGATCCCAATAGTGTGAGTCCAGAAGCACCTGATTAGAGATAGAGTCAAACCAATGTGTCCACAACCCTTTCCCCTCTACAGAGCACCCACTTGGCTCCTTGGCAAAAGCAGCAAGCTCAAGCAGAACTATTACAGGAGAGCAGACCTGTAATGGCCAGCAGACCCAGGGCTTTCACACTGACAGGTGTGAAACTCCCACTTTGGCTTCTACTGACTGCTCACCTCATTCAGGGCATTCTTGCCTTGCACAACTGCAAGGTTCACATTTCTCTTCCATGTGGGTCTCTGCTTCAATACCACTTTTTCTCAGAGACCTGCCTGAACCACCCTATCCACTATATACTCTCTTTTTATAAGATGTTGTTTTCACAGCACATTTAATTGAGTGACATTATATTAATATTTTCCCGTCTGTTTCACTTGTGTGTCAACTCTGCAAGTCAAAAATTTTATTTTGTTGTCTGATGCATCAGCAATGCCTAGAACAGTGTCTGGGACACTATAAATACCCAAGGAATCGCCTTAAAACATGTAACTTTTTCAAAGGTAATATGCATCACTTCATGGTAAATATTGTCATGATAACACTGCATCTTGATTGATGCAAAGTTCACTGCGATTGGTCTTCATTTCTGTGACATATTACAGACATACTGAAAGTGACAGCACCTGTGGCCACTAATCTAAATCTCTCTTTTGTCCCACTGAGAGAGAGGTTTGTGTGCTAAACCTAATGTTGAGTTTTTTAGTACTATATTGAGTCATTGACTGTTTCTTGCATTTTCAATAAAATCAATACATGAAATAATTTTGTCACATTGTAGTGCTTTAGGCCAAAAAAATATATTATCTGTATTTCCATTTGCCAACTATATGGGATTCAACAAATTATACAAACTAACAATTTTGGATTTCAGAATCAAATTTTGAAATTTGAATATTTAAGTGGAAGTTTTTCTTAAAACATGAATTTGGGGATTGCTACATGAGCTAAAAAGATGGTATTTACCTAGTCAAAATCAAAATAATTAAAATATTATGTGCATTTGTGCATACCCCCAGGTTGAAAAAAATAGATAACAACTTTCCTCCATATACCTTTTCTTTCACAAAGGCTTCTCAGTACAATTTTATCCTCTGAAAAACAGCAGAAATCAGACCCAGAGATGGCAGCAGTTTCCTTAGTTAAAGAATCACAGAGACAGGCTTAAACTTTGACCCCCCTCTTAAGTCACTCTTTCCACCCCCACCCATCCACTAACAAGCTATTCTGGTTCCATTTACAGGAGTTAGTGCCAAATGCCACCCAAAAACATTTACCCAAAATGCTTGCCTACTCCCCTCCTTTGTCCCAATAAAAGAGAGCTTTGCGTGCTAAACCTAGTTGTACCAATGCCTTCAGAGTCTGACTGTTTCCCATCCTGCTGTCTCCTGGCCAGGGCCCGCACCATCTCTCTCTTGGACTGCTGCAGACTTCCTGATTGCTTTCGACAAAGAAGTAAGTGTATTTTCTAAAACCGTAGTTAAAGCATGTACACTGCTATTCCAGACTGCACTACTCGCCTCCCCAGGTATTCTGAGGGAGAGTCTGAGTTTTACCAAGGCCTGCAGGCTCTGCCCCTTACCTCAGTGATGTCATCTCCCCTTACTCTGGCCCTGGCTCACTTTGTTCAGCCCACATGAGATCCTTGCTGTGCCTTGAACACAGGCCTGCCTTGGGACCCCCACTGGAGTCCACAGCTTTCTCCTGTCATTGCTTAAATGTCATCTTCACAGTAAGGTCTCCCCCTGTGTATCCAAGAAGGCTAAGACAAAGCTTGTCATATCATAATGGTCCTATAATTATTTTTTAATTAATAATTCTAATAGTATAGAAATTATTCTACTCATGGATGTGTTTTGAATGCTTAGTGTGTGTGTATACTACATGCTACTAAGCACTATGGAGCTTTTGCTGGTTTTGGTGGTGGTAGGGGTATTTTCTCATTAAGATCTGCCCTCTTAAAGCTTACAGTGCAGTTGTGAAGATCATAGGTAGTCAGCAATGTCAAAGAGATTAAGGATGAAAAGTATGGATTAAAAAAATTAACTACCCTAATAATGTCTCTGTATTTTCACTTCGCATCAGTTATTCATTACGCTCCCGGTATGGTTCTATACCACCCTGCAGATACTGGTGTAAGCAACATAGACATGGTCCTTACCGCCTAGGAACTTAGATTCTGATGACACAAATAGACAACAAACCCATGAATTAATAAATGAAATAATTATAGAAGTACCCTGAGAAAATAAGCAAGGTCTGTCCCAGAGAACAAAAGGACAAAGGTCACAATCATGAGAAAAATACAAGCAGAGCGAGTCAGGAAAATGAGCACCTGGGTCTTGCTCTCCTCTCATCCTCCAGCCTCTTACTGGTGCCCGCCATGCCCAGCAGGTGAAGACCTGGAAATGGGGATAGAGGCTATGCCCAGATATACCCAGAAGAGTGCGAGTGCTCCCCAGTCTTTCCTGTTGCACCCACTGTACTATCCATTGTATAGTCAATTTTGTCCTTAACTCTCCAGCGGAATAATCTAACTAGGTTCATGTATCTCTGCATCTTTAATTGTTCTTCATAGACTATTTACTTCTTTAATTTTGTGGTCTTCTAAATCATTCAATATGTCCCTATCTTTCTGAATATAAAAAATAAAACATTATGTACAACTCGCATACCACTTATTAGTAGGATGATAGCTTTTTTGCATGAAAATGAAACCTTTTAAAAGTTGATTGGCATGTTAGGACCAGCCTGATTTGATTTTTAAAGGTTTTTTAAACAAACTGGCCCCTGAAGGTAGGTATTTTAAAAACACCCTTATTGATATGTATAGAAGATAACTTCATATTTAAATTACCAGAAATTAAATACAAACCTAAAACTAACCTCAGAATCAATAATAATTCTGTCATTCGTTGGCATTTATTGAACACTTACTTTGTGTCAAAAATTTTATCAGCAATTTTACAATACTGTTTATTCCTTACAATCTAAGAAATAGGTAATAATATTTTATGATTAAAATAAACAGGCACAGGTAAGTTCACTTTCTCAAGGTCACACAGACAATAAGAGATGAGAAATGGATTAAAACTTTGCTGAGTCAAATTCAGACTAATAGGAAGTGAGGAAAAAAAAAACCCTTGCTACAGGTCCATGGTGTCCAAACACACACCTTACCCATCTTTCCTCATCTAGTCACTTCTAAATGCACAGGCATCTGAATATATTCATTGCTCATCCCATAATAATGATAACTGAAAATATATTAAGTGAACAAAAATCAAGTTATATGACAATTGAACATACAGTGACTCACATTGTGGAAAAATAAGATAGACATTTATAAGATAAAGGGTTGTAGTTATACATAATGGAAAAATATATAATACAAGATATCAATGTGACTATAAATTTACAGTTATAGATGATTTCTGAAAAAACAATAAAAGATAATCTGTCAGTACATGGAGTTGCCTAAGAAGTATACTTAAAAAAGGGTGTGGGATTGATGACCCTATTTCTAGGTTCTTGTTGGACTGTTGAACAGATCTGTTTGCACTCTCACTGCTTTAGTGTCCACTTCGTGTGCTTTAATTCTGTAACTTGAATAACTATTTCTAAAAGAACAATATGTAATGTGTCAACTAGTGATTTCTTACTGTTTATCTTCTTTTCTTGAAATTCTGTAATATTTCTACCTTTTTCCTGTTTTTTTTTCTCTTTAAATAAAAAAAAAGGGTAATGGGGTACTTATCTCCCACTATACCCTTATATACTATTTGAATTTATCACGATTTTTTTTTGAACCAGGGATTGAACTCACGACCTTGGGCTTGCCAGGCAGGCACTTATGCCACTGAGCTAAATCCCCAGCAGTCACAAATTTAAATGTTACATTATACTAATATTTCCTAAGGAGGCAAAGGCTGAGGTGATAGCCCAATAACTTCTTTACCAAAAAGCATCACTTTACAAATCCTAGGTGTACACACTAGGAATTTCTTCCAAGATTATTAGATTTTAACTCTGCTGTCTGCTAGTTATAAACATCAATAAGTGATATTAGCAAAAAAATAAATTTAAAAAATCAGTAGCCATAAAATAGTTCCACTAATTATATTAATACCATCAGACTGTGTATAGACTTGGAAGCAAACAACCTTGTTTTACTGAAAATAAAATCTAACTAGGGATCAAAAATGCCAGTCCCAATCAGCCTATCCTTGCCTTCCTAATATTTCAGAGTTGCCACCAACCAAGAGAATATTTAGGTTTAACCTCCTGCATAACATTGGCCATCATCGTGGTAACAATCGGGTATTAATTACAGCTGAAATTTATTTTCCAATTAGGTTTTACTTTTGGAGAAACAGAATTTTACCACCAGTCCAGGCCTTAACTTTGTATGGAAGCACAAAGAGTACCCAGAAGAGGATCAACTACAAATCTTGGCTGGCATCTTATCAAGAAACCATGTGCTGAGAGGAAAGAGCACAGAACTTTATTGCCAAAAGTGAAGTATTTGGATTGAATTTTTAAAACATGCAATGTGCCATGACCAACATGATATCAAACCCTAGAATCTCAGTGTGGATCTATAGATTGCAAAGCCCAATTCAAAGTAATTAGTCATGATAAAATATGTAAATATCGAGTTCTCAGCATTTTAAATAAGAACTGGTTAAATAAATTAAGAAGTATTCATACACTGTAACACAAAACATTTATTGAGTTCATGAAAATCATGCCAGAAGTCAATACTACACTTTATCACAAAGCTTGATATTATTTCCTTCATTAGTCATTCAACATCACCCATGTACACATGCTCCCCAATTTAAACCAGTGTATTATCCCTGTCGACCCATCCTAAGTTAAACAGTACCAACAGACAAAATTGCATTTAATACACCTCATCTACTGGTCATCAGAGTTCAGCAACACAAGACAGTACACAGTACACTGCTTCTCCTTGGGATCTCAGGATGGACTGGAAGCTATAGTTCACTGCTGTTGCCCAGTATCACAGGGACCATCATACTACATAGGGCTAGCCCAAGAAAAGATCAAAATCCAAACACTAAACTACAGTTTCTTCACAGTGCATAACACTGTCGTATCATTAGCCAAGCCATTGTAAATCAAAGATTGCACTCCTGAAGGCATGATGTCCTCATGCCTCCCCCAAGCAAGGTGAATTCGCCACCCCAGCCAGCTTTCACAGAGCTGATCGCCCACTAGTCCTAGGAAGTACATGGCATTCAGTACTTCTGTTTTATCTCTTAGTTGGCTTATTCATAAAATAATATTCTTCACATCACCAACTAATTCTGCTTGCTTGAGTCATTCCACTGCATAGCTAATGTAGCAGTAGAAATAATCCTTTCTTGAGGATGTTATGTAACACTGTAGTTAGAAATCTGACACTAGTCAGTCTGCAGTAGGTTCCTGTAATCCCTGAGGATTTGGGACACGGAGACTGGAGAATTACAATTTAAAGGCCAACCTGGGTAACTTAAGGGTAGCCTGTCTCAAAATAGAAAATTTAGAAGAGGAAAAATAAATAAATAAAGGTTACTGATTTAGTTCAACACTCCTTGGGTTGATTTCCCCAGTGCTGCTGGGGAAGGGAGTGAGGGAAAGAAAGACAGAGAAGGTGGGGAGGAAGGGAAGGAGAGAGAAAAATGGAAGGAGGGAAAGAAAGAAAATAAAAAGAGGGAGAAAGAGAGAGGGAGAGAAAAAGAGAGAGAGAAGCAGGAGGAGGAAAGAAATCTGATACTCTGGAACCAAATAAACTTGACTTTGAATACAAGTTCCACCACTGAGTAGCCAGAGGACTTTGAGCAACTTATTTAATCATTATGAGACTTAGTATTCTCATCTGTAAAGTAGGACTGATATGTATCTTACCTGTAAAGTACTTAGTAATTTCTCTGTAATTAATAGGTTTTAATTCTAGAGTTTTTGAATCTTCCCCATGGCATGATTTTTCTAAGGAACAAAAATGTTTCAACAATTACACAGACACATGAACAGAATCTCCTGGTCGTTGTATATGTCAGCCCAGATGTAACATCCAGAAGGCCCAGATTTATATTAAAGGAATATCTCAAAATGATGCTTAGTTTTATAACAGTGGTACAGTCACATGCCAAGATTGGTTAAAATTATAAAATTTAATTAAACTAATATGAAATACATAAGCAACAGCATCTGGAAAAATTCAATTAATTTTCAATTTTCTTTTATTTGTAGGGACAGAAAACTGAATAACTAAAATCCATAAGCCACACAAACAAAAAGAAATCTAGCTTAAAACAACTTTTCCCTCCTCTAAAGCCTTCTTTGGGAAGTTTACAAATGTTACTGATTGTAGTTCCATCTTCAGCTTAAAGTGAAATCCTCCAAGCAGAGGTAAGGCCTAAAGGAAACAAAGGAAGGGAAATAAAAACATTAAACAACACACACCTAAATGCCCAGAAGTGGGCAGTGGTGTTGAGTGATTAGTCACTAATTATAAAGAAGTTTTCCTTATTTAAGAAGTTCTGCAGGAACCAAAGCCATGTAAATCCAGCACTTGGGAGGCTTGACCCAGGAGGACTGCTGTAAGGTTGAGGTCAGCCTGGGATACTTAGTGAGTTCAAAGCCAGTCTGAACTATATAGTCAGACCCTGTCTCAAAAAAAAAAAAAAAGATGTGGGAGAAGCCAGACATCTGTAATCTACAGTGTAGCCCCCGCTTTCCTCAGACTTGACTTCAGGAAAACAAGCAACTACACCCTAAAAGAAGGTGCTAACCCTACCCTACCCACTCACCCCCACTCCACATGTACCTCCAATGAAACAAAAAACAAATCCATGCCACAGCTAGCAGCCCAGGTGTTTTTGGGTTGTTTGTTTGTTAGTTTTGTTTTTTCTACTGGGTATCAAACTCAACCTCGTGCTTGCCAGGCAAGTGCTCTTGCCACTGAGCTATTATCCCTATTCTGCCCAGGTATGTTTTGTTTGACTTGCAGAAATTAAAAGAAAAACTGTTTTATTTTGCTTGCCAACACTTAAAACTGGAATGATTTCACATCAAATCTAGATATTTAGCTTCTCTAAAAACTTTAAGAGATTTGGCGACACCGGCCTAGCATGCCTGGTAGAGATAATAAAGTTACCACTGCTCGGCAGAGTGTACGCTCTCTAACTCACAACATCCCCCTACTCTGCTCTGATTTCCGCACTCTCCTGGCCCTGGGGGGACATGTGCATGGCCAGAGACTACTAGAAGGTCATGAGGAACATTAAACCAGATGTGATGACCAAACATCAGTAGTAACCAATATGTCTATTGAACAAAATATAACAGAAAATCAAATCATACTGGAAAATAATCTGGGCCGTCTTTTTTTAAAATAAATGAGATACCTTCTTAGAAGTACTGCTATATGAAAATAGGCAAGTTACTTACATTTCCTGAGATTCAAATGCTTTAATGTCCTCACAAAAATACTCTAATTCTTTGACCTACTTATGATTGCACGTTATTCTCCACACTTTGCAAATTAAAATGCACATATTTAAATGCTGTGGCCAGAGCTTAAAACTCTTCAATAAGACAAAGAAACATTAAAGGGAAAATAATATGCCTTTGCCTCTCATTATTCTTAGGATTAATTAGCATTTAGGTTACAGAGTCTTGTTTTCAAAAAAGCCCATGATATATCTAACTGAGGGTTTGGAAAATACCAGGATCAGTCACTATACATCAGGCCTAGAACTTCATTAAGCAGAGTCTGGATCTGATTGTACTCATAAAATTTCTACACTCAAATGAAATTCAAATAAAGCTTCCTAAAGGGACGAGAGGCCAATAATTCTCTTCCTCCTAGAATCACAAGCAGTACTGGGGAGGTGATCTGACACTGACTGAGCATCTCATAATGGGCTCCCCTTAACAAACTAAATAATTTCCATCCCCAAGACAGACATAAATAACATTAACAGAAATAAGGGATGGACAAAATAGGAACTAAAATTCTGAAATAAGCAAAATGTGTCTCCATATTTCCTCATCAGGCCAACAGTCCCAGTATTAAACAAAGAAAATGGTTTTGATACATGATGCATTAACCATTTTAATCTTCATGCCCATTCCATGGGCAGCCATTGTAAAAAAGCTACCAACCAAAAAGCCATGGTACCCTGTGATGCTGCCCACCTATCCCCAGCAAATGATAGAGCCTACAGCCTGAAGCATGGTTTGCTTGTGCTTTCTCCTCCTTCAAACAATGAACAAGGAACCTTCCTTCTTTGAGACCTTAAATAGGAAATTCCAAGATACAGGATATTATTCTACCCTCTCATAAAGTTTACACACCATAAAAATAGTTGATTCATGTACATGTGTGTCTCTTCTTGCTGCGTGGCCTAGTGCTGGTACACAGCAACCTAGTAAGCCCCTAATAAATACTTCTTAAGTTGAACTAAATTGCATTCAATATTTTCTGTCATATCCACACAAAGCATTTGAAAGTCTCAAAGCACTTATCTGAATCTAGGATCTCTTCTATATTGGCACTGGAGGGAGTAGGGTAATATTCCCACTGCAACTGAGAAAAATGAGAAGTATGTTTGAAATGTAATAATTAGATCCAGGTGTGCACAGTAAAATCTGCTAGATTCTGTAAAGGCAGATTTAGAACACAGTTTTATGGTGTTACACCCTTAAAATACAGGTATTGAGTCACCCACTGGGTCCCAGGCTTCTCTTCTTCCTGTGTCTCCAACCCTTTTCAGAGGGCAGCCTCGTCAGATGCCCACAGGGTTGTAAGCGAAACAGCACTGTCCTTGGTTTAACAGGCTTTGCATCTAATTTGACTCTGGCATTTATTGATTAAACAATTTAAAATCCCTATGTTTTGGTTTTCTCATCTGTAACATATAATAGTTCTTACCGTAATATGACTCCTGTGAACATTAAATAAAGGATTGTATGTAAAGAGGCTGGGCACCGTGCCCAGCACCCAGTACTGCACTTGTGTAATGATGTACCCACTCCTAGCACACAAGAACATTAGCAGATGCTTGGCTAACCAGAGCAAACCTGAGGAAGTTGGACATGTGGTAATGTTTTGAGGTAGCTTCCAGGCTCCACCAGTGTAGGCCTAGGCTTTATGGCCCAAGATAGCATTTTTAACTCCAGTATACAACACACCTCTAACTAATTGGAGAGAACTGTGAATGTATCCTTGGGAGCCTGTTGGAAAGATTAAAAGTTTACTCTTATGTTTTGAGTTAGAGCTTCAGTTGATAGTGTGGCCCCAACTTAATATATTGCAGCATCTTACCATTAATGTATAAAACTCTGAGGGCCCAAGAAAGTCAAGGATTTCCAACAAATCACAGGGTGGGGGAGACTGACTAAAGCAGCACTATCTGAGCTCATCCTACCTTTGTCTCTAGTCGTACATGCCATAAACAGAAAATGATATAGGTAGGCACACTATTATGAAATAACGAATTGCAAGTGATAGGCATCCTAAGGGAAAAAAAATTTCATAATTTCATAGTGTTTGAGTGTTGCCTGCTATTTATAAAATCAGGAAAATTAACATTTCAGTGGCTCTTTTTGGGTGGGAGAGTGAAGAGTTGCACTTGAAGTCATAAAAGTCAAATAACTCAAGAGTTGGGTTTAGATAAAATATAGTATTTACATATGGAATAATCTGCACTGAGAGTTGTTTCTCACCAAAAAAGGACGAAGAATCTAACAATTTTATAGACTAAAATAGAAATGTGTAGCCCTAAATACTGCAATAGCTGTAGGAAATGAGACTTTCTTAACATTTAGTATGCAAATGACAATACTACATGTTGATTTAAAACAATAGACACATTTTACAGAGACATTTTCAATATATTATGGGGATAGGAGGTACAAGTGAAATCACAAACTATCTAAACTTAATAATGCTAAAGGAAAACTACTTTGATGTTTTAAAATAAAATACTAAAATATTCTTAAATAGTTTTATTTAAATAGCTTCCATGATACACAAAACTAAAAACTTTCAAATTTTTTGTCACAGTAGGGAAGAACAGATCCTTACTCTAGAGGAGCCTAAGGTTTTATTTCTATCAGACTTTCTCTTTCTTTCCTCTGTACTGCTATCAGGGCCTGGGCCTCTCCATTTAGCAAAAGATACTCTACTCCCCGCTTCTCCATCCCCTTGAAAGTCAGCAAAACCCTAGTGGTACTCTAGGAGAAAAGGAGGATCTGGGAAAACCCAGATCCTTGGGCCAATTTCTGACCCAATAGCCCTAAGGAATGGATGTGTCTATCTTTGAGGATACAACCCAGTTACCAATAGACACAGCATGTGTCTGTAGAAACTCCTCAGCAAGCCCTTCAGACATCCAGGACCTAGCATGTGACTGTGAACCATTTGTGTCCCAGACATCCCTAGTTCCTTATGACTAGCAACTAGTACTTCAGCTTCTGTACTTATGGCCATAGAAGTACTGGATTAACCTATACCAGCATTTCCCAAAATGTATGCCAAAGAGCATCCATTTTATTGTAAGTTAACGAATTGCATGTAAGTTAAGGATTCCAAGCCAAAGAAGTTGAGGAGACAGTAGATTCAATCTAGTTCAAAATTGTGCTGCCCCACAGATTTTTCACGCAGTCTTGAATGCATAGTGACTCTCCAAAAGAAGGTATATTTCAAAAATCAATTTTACTTACACATCAAAACTTAAGCTTACCCAAAAATTTTTGAGAAAACTCCTGGCTTATAAGACACAATTGCATATGGTGTCGCACAGTGACCATTGCTTTAAACAAACCCAAAGATGAACCATACAAAAATTCATTTTATTCCATATAGCACCAAATATTTGTTTCGCTATTCTACCTCTCTGTCATAGCAATCCAAATGCAAAAATGCATGAAAAAAAATTCAAGTCATGCCAATTTATTACCTAGGTAAGAAGACCGTGCTGTTACTACCAGTCACCATTCTCATAAGAGAGGGATGGGTGTTGAGTATGGTGTGGGAGGATGGGTGGAGAGTTGATCACGATCATAGAGCCTTTTTCAAACTGTATACTTCAGGTATCTGCTTAAAGTGACAGTCACTATTCCTAAAAGTGAGATATGTTCCAAAGTAATATTAGAGTTGATAAATTATTAAGCATCATGAGTAGATAGAGGATAGAGGGTAGATAGTGGTAGAGGTCTTGCCTAGCATGGGCAGGTCTCTACCTACATTAGGCAGCTAGTACTGAAAAAAAATCATAACTGTAGAGCTATAATTTCCAAAGCAGGGTTATTATACCATAGAGAATATGTTTTAAAATAATAGTTTCTGCTTATATTTTATCTCAAAAATAAGGACTTGAACTTTCTTAATATTTCATATTCAGAATGACAGTGTTATAACAATTTGGAGGAAGACAGAATATGCACAATTTTACAAAAGGACAGCTTGAAGATATCTTGCTGATGGGAAGTACAATTTAAAAGTTAGGAGACCAAAGTAGAGAAAATTATGCCTATGAAACATATGTCAGGTTAATTAGAAGATAATTTAGACAGATGTGAGCCTGCAGTCCAAAAATGGTCTTCTATTGTCAAATAAATGGCAAAATGAAACAAAACTCCATACTAAAATGGTCCCATGCTATTATAGGAACAAAACTACACATTCTGCTAAAATTTTCACTTACATGTCAAATAACAAATTTCAGGCCACTTGGATAGCAAACGAAGATTTAAAAAAAAACAGATCTAAAATGCATCTTTTAAAACTATTAGGATTGAGATATAGATCCTCTATTCAAAAATATCAGCAATGGATGAACTTTTGCTAATATTTTTCAGTCAACAAATATCAATCAAGAGTGTCTAAATATATTTACTTTTTAAGTTTAAAAAGTGACATGAGGGCCAAAAGTTTAGCTCAGTGGCACAAGTGCCTGGCTGGAAAGCACAGGTCATGAGTTTGATCCCTGGTACCAAAAAAAAAAAAAAAGAAAGAAAGAAAAGAAAACAGACAAACAAAAAGTAACATGAAGCTAGTTGTTATTTTTTACTGAGAATGAAGATTATGAAGCTGGTGATGGTATCTAACTGGATTCTTCACCAGTTAAAAGATGTAAAGAAATAGTTTGAATACAAATATTCCACAATCTCTTTGGATGTCCCTTTAATTTAGATGTGTATTGCTTGACTTTGCTGGTGACTGAATTAGTACTCACCAGATGGTTTGTGAAAGGTGAGGTTCTTGAGGTTATCATGATGAAAAATAAAAATGTTGATTCACAATTGATAGTTAAGAATCAGCAGATATAAAACCATGCCAAGTAGTAGGTAGTAATCAATGGTTTTTCCTTCTGGAGAGATTTGGTCTAAAAGTAATTGCATGGCAACCATCTCCCTCATGTGGTCTTCAATTTTGGGTCTGGAAAGTCCTGGAAGTCATCGCTCAGTCACAACTGACTTTCCATAGTGATGATGTCAGCAGTACCTGTTGATCACTTGCTTCACTTTAATAATAATCTTTATCATAGTCTTGACTGCTTTGCAAGGTGTCAAGTACATGTCTTTAGACTTTTAAATGCTGCTACATGTTCCATGTCACATCAGATGAATCAATAGCTAAAGCATACAAAGATCTAACTCTAGTTTAGCTTCAGACACCTGCTGAGCAAATTTCTGAAGTTTGGAGGGCTCCAGACAATAGTGAAGATTTGGATTGACCATGTCCAGACTTTAACAGCTTCTCCTTAAGCTTAGATGCAATAAAGACCAGAAGCTAATAACTGAGAATTGAACAGAATTCACAGTTTGAAAAATGGTGCCATGATTCATAAATAAACTGTACCAAACTGAGGCATGCAAAACAAACATTCCAAATTCAAACTGTTTAACATCAGCTCATTCAGAAACATGTATTTCAAGATAATATTCATCTCCCTTACAAACTCTTAACAATGCCTGAGACCATACTGTGACTAACACTTATCCTCAAAACAACAAAAGTACCCTTGCCTAGCTTCCCTTTGGAGATACTCTGGGTTATCATTGGTGTGCATGCTTTCTACTGAAGCAAATTAATAAATTTACCTTTTTTGTGCTATCTCAGTTTCTGATTTTTGGTAAGTGGATTTTAACAAAAGTCATAAAATTACCTTGCTACATATTGAGTCTTGATAAAGAGAGTTTATGAGTAAGGTGCAGTTGGTTTAATTAAAGGACAAGAAAAAGCAAGAGAGACCTGTGGAGATCAAAGGAAGAAAATAGGACGCTTCTTCTACATCAAAGACTTAGCTCCTGCAGCTTACTCACTTACAAGGCTTTTAGCAAACAAAGAAAATGTGTTAGTCAGCCTTTTATCTCTGTGACCAAATACCTGAGCAAAACAATTTAGGGAAGAAATTTATTTTAACTCATAGTTTCAGAAGTTTCAGTCCATGGTATGCTGACTCCAAAGCAGAAATATGATAAAGGTACCTGGCACAGGAAAGGTGTTCACTTCATAGCAGCCAAAAGCCAAAAGAAAGGCAAAGATCTAGAGAAGGATCCAGGGAAAAGTAATAGTGCCCAAGATCAGGCCCCTGAAATTATGATCTTAATCCATTGAGGAAGTTAAAGTCCTCATAATCCATCACCTTTTCAAACCCTCACTTCAGAATGTGAGACCTTCAGAAGACATTTCAGATCTAAATCATAACAGAAATCATATAAAGGATCTTTGTAAAATGGTTTCATATCTAAATTTCCCATGCTTATTCTCACAATTTTAGACTGCTATAAGCAAACAGCATATTCTATATAAATATCAATAAAATAATTGCAATAAATCAATTTTCATGTATAAAATGACTTACAAATTTAATTGGTAGCATTCCCTTCTTTAAGGTAGTCAATAATGTAGAGTTAGTCTCATTTTAGAAAGAAAGCCTCAAAGGACATAGGTCCCTAAATCATCATTGAGCAGCTTTAAAAAGTGAAACAAGGCTCTCTTGCTGGTTTCCGCCTTGCTGTTTGCAGCCACCATGAACTGCGGCCCCACCATGCCACCCTGCCTTGGAGCCAACTGAGTATGGATTGAAACCTCCAAAAATTAAGAGCAAAAGAATATCTTGACAGAATTTCAAAGAGACTTAATGAATTTTTTTTATAGTTGGAAGAGGTGGATAACATTACCAGCATTCCCCTTGTACTTGGAAATGAGCAGCAGCTAACAGAAAAGCTTGAACATGTCAAGGTCACACTGAAGACAGAGGTAGGCAAGCCCAGTGGAGAATGGAGCCAGTGAGGGACTCCACAGTGAGTGCTGGGACTAAGACCCCTCCACACACAAAGGAAGAGGGTGACCAATTGGATGACATGTTGGAATTGGGCAGGAGGAGCCTGAACTAAGAATGACAATGACTTCAGTCGGTTGCTTCCTTCCCAGAGCAGATTGGTGGGATCTGCTCAGCCTGGGTCACGCCCCTGGCCAGGACCCAATAAGCCATCCCAAACCTATTCCCCACTCATAGCACACTAACTCAGTGAAGGCCCCCAAGTGTTGACTGGCCCAGTTAGGAGGAGCCAATATATGTAGCTCCTGCCTACACCTCAATGACCAAAAGCAAACAGGAGAGGGCAGAAGTCCCTTGCCAGCATACTTCACAAGAACCATAACCAACAAAGAAAAGGGCTGGGACCCCCATTATACACCTGTATGGAAGAAACCAAAAACATGACAAAAGAAAGAAACAAACAAAGTCCCCAGCCCAAAACCCTGAGAACATTGATCCAGGAGAGGGAAATACAAAAGAGACTGAGGGCAGCAAACATGCAACATCAGACACAGATTCAATGGACATTAAGACATATCTTCTGGACCTCGTAGATGAGCTCAAAACTGAAATGTTAAATCAGGTAAAGCAAGATATAAGTAGATTAATAAAACAAATGCTAAGCACCTCTCAAGAAGACACAGACAGAAGAAGGGAGGAACACACAAAAAGGAGAGAAACCTTCGATAGAGAATATAAAGAAAATCTAGAATACATGAAGCAGGTCCAAACAGATTACCAGGAAATTAAAAACTCCATTGAAAGCTTTCAGAATTACCTAAAAGAAACTAAGAATAGACTATCAAAACTTGAAGACAAGTTTGCAGTGTGTGATCATGAAAGGAAAGATCTCTTAAAAATAACAAGGAAATAGGCAGTAACAATACAAAGGCTAGAAGATGACAAGAGAATTTACAATTTAAGAATAAGAAATGTGAGTGAAGAAGCAGGAATACAAACAGGTGAATTACAAAGGCTATTCATAGAAATAATTAAGGAAAACTTCCAAGCACAGGAAAAGAAGATGATATTCGGATATATGAGGCATACAGAACTCCAGCCATCTACAACCAAGACAGAGCTACAACCAGACATATAATAATCAAGATACCAGAAATTCAATATAAAAACATAATATTAAAAGCAGTCAGAGAAAGGAAACAGATCACCTATAAAGGAAAGCCCATCAAGATCATGGCAGACTTCTTGACACAGACTATCAGATCAAGAAGAGCTTGGAGCAAAGTATTTCAAGCTGAAAGAAAATAACCAACAGTCCAGACTGATGTACCCTGCAAAACTGTCACTAGAGATTAATGGAGAAACAAGATGCTTCCATGACAAAAAGGAACTGGGGGAATTTGTGATCATTAATCCAACCTTACAGAGAATACTGAAGGCCATTCTAGAGAGAGAAAAATATACCAGGATTTCAGGAACAGTGGCCAAAAGGCCTCAATGAATGGGGCAGGCAATAGAATGAAGGAGAAAACTACAAACAATGGCAGAAAAATAGCATAGCAGAAATGAGGCAGAGAAGGTTGGCTATAATCTCTAACATAGATGGTCTTGATACACTAAAAAAAAAAAAAAAAGACAGGCAGAGTAGATCAGGAGGTAGGATCCATTGAGATGCTCTGTACAGGAACTATAATCAACCTGAGACAGGGTTTATGGACCAAAAATCAAATATGAGAAAACAATGCTTTATGTGACACAGAGCCAGAGAGAAATAGGGGCAATTCAACCACCACCTGCAGATAGGATGGAAAGACAGGATACTTATGTGCAGTAGAGAACTACTCAGCTACAAGGAAGGAAAACCATGAGGCTTTTGTAGGTAAAGGAATACAACTTGAGATCAAGTCTAGGAGCAAAAAGGTTTGGAACCACTTAGGTAAATAGCAGGTTGCCCCCCCAATCTAAAAACTGAGGGAGTTGGTGGGACCCAAAATGCACAGCATCCTGTGGGAGTGAAAGGTGAGGAATAATCTAAAAAAAGAAGGCAGAGGATATTGTTAATAGTGTACCAGGGTTTAAAACCCACACTACTCACACCACTCTGCTTAGATGGATTATATTCTGTTTCAGTTTGTCTACTTGTATTAGATATGAGGGCACAGACAGTTATCCCAAAAATAGCAGGATATAGTATAATAATCATCCTTAATTTCCTATTAACTTAATCTGAAGCTCTGTACAACTTTACACTGTTTTACCATGACTGATCTTAATTGAATCTGGTTTGTTAGATTGCTGTTTTGTATTGACAGATTTTATTCAAAGCTATTATGATTGATAGTATCAAGTTTGAGATTATAGGCAACTACACTGAAGATGACAAGATTCACTAGGATACCCACTCTGGTTTGATTATTACCTGCCTTTGAAGTTTTACATTGTCTACAATGTTTTGCTTTTACTAATATTGATATGTATTGCTATATTCAATTATACTGCTATATCCAAATATGTCTGATGATATAGACAATTCTATTGAAGATACCAAGAGACAACACAGTAACCACTGTAGATTACCTTGTACTGTGGTTTTATATGACTTTTTTGGTTTCAAGTTCTTATAGGAATTTGTTTTGTTTTGTCTTGCTATGTTTTGTTTTTCCCTCTAATACAGAAAGGATAGAAATACATGTAGAGACTCATGCATGCATAGCTGTCTACAGCCTCTGTTTGAATGTCTACTTTGTATGATTTAATTTTGTAACTTGAGCAACTATTTCTAAGAGGACAATATGTAATTATCAACTAGTGATTTCTTACTGTTTAGTTTTTTTAATTCTATATCATTTCTACCCATTTCCTGTTTTTTTCTCTTTAAATTAAATAAATTAAAAAATGAAACAAGAACATAATCTGAATTACTAATCACCATGATAAACTCCTTTCCTCTTGTGCAGAGATTTACACAGTAAGAACCTATGTTACTGCTGAGGTTTGGATATGGGATGTATCTCTCACAGGTTTTTGTGTTGGAAGTTTTGTCTCCATTGCACTAATGTGAGAGGTATTGAAAACATCAAGTGATGGAGCAAAGTGGGAATTCCCTGCAGGTGCTGCCCTTGGAAGTAATTAATATAATCTTCATGGAACCCCCATTGAGTTCCAATGACAGTGAGCTCAAACAAAAGAGCAAACCTGACCTGAGCCACTCTGATTTTCTGACTCACCATGAGACTCTTCTCACACATCCTCTCACCAACATACCATCTGCTATTACATCTACATCAGGAGATGAATACACAGGGTTACCTAATTCTGGACTTTCTGCCTCCAAAGTGTGAACAAAATAAACCTCTTTTCTTCCCACATTATCAAGCCTCAGGGATTGCTTGGAGCAATGGAAAATGGACTAATACAGACACCTTGTACATAATATTTAAAAATTAGAAGCTAGGTCATCATTTTCTTTCAGAGAAAAATAGAGTTGATGTTTTTAAAAACATTGTTGGCAAAAGCCAACCTCTTTAATCACCATTTTATGAGCTATAGCTTTTGTGCAGTCAGAAGCCATTTAATCACATATCATAACAAAAAGTTTTCATTAAAATTAACTAATAGTCCCAAAAATACTACTAAGGTTTTTAACTTCACCTTACCATGAGGTTAAACATAGTCAATCTCTTTAAAGAGGC
The DNA here is from genome assembly GCA_004027455.1 of Hydrochoerus hydrochaeris. Lineage (NCBI taxonomy): Eukaryota > Metazoa > Chordata > Mammalia > Rodentia > Hydrochaeridae > Hydrochoerus > Hydrochoerus hydrochaeris. The sequence goes on from PVLA01004628.1 coordinate 46,093, forward strand.
AGCAGCCATGCTATTATCTTAGCAGAATAATCACCTTTTAGATGGTCACCAGTTCTTGAAATGTGCACATGGCTGCAGGTGAAAGTAATAGCCATAGAGAATCTTACAGCATTTTATTAAATGGGCTATTAAATACACTTACAGTTCATAAAATTTAATGGTCTGTCAGTAATTATTTACTTTTATATCAGCCAAAGGCTTTAAGGAAGCCAAAATATGATCAAATGTCATCAACTCTACTCTGTCGAACTTAATGTTAGCATTTAAAGTCTCACCATAAACCTAACAAATTAACTAACTTCCCCCAGCATGAACTGAAAGTCTCCCTTTGAATAAATTAAAATGCTTCCTGACTTACCAGGATTTTCTGAGCACTGAAGGGATACAATTTTCCCAGTATATTATGTCAGAAATGTTATGACAGTAGTCAGAGGGAATCATTAATAACAGTCAAGACTGGACCAAATGAGCAGACATGAGAATGCAGCCCTGAAAATCAGTAGAGTCATTTATTTTGTCAGAGAGAGGGAATATTAATATGAAATATTTCTCTGTAGCAGAGTGAAGGCCAACAGTGAAGGTCTAAATCTCCTAACTGCTAATCAGAAATTGTACAAATTCAAGATCGTAACCAAATGCCTTAGCATTTCTATGTAAACTTCTAGCTAAGGAAAAATTTGCAGTTCAACTGCTAGCTGTTAATCAATAAATCGTCTAATGCACACAGTCTTTCCAAAAATGAGCAGCCAAGTTGTCAGGGGACTCAACTGAAAGGTTCTTGCCCTAGTATAAATTACTGTACAATTATGGTGGTGGTCTAACATGGTGGAAGGCCAAAGCAGGAATGCTTACCACTTCCTGCTTCTTCTTCAGCCCTAATTGCAACTCCTCTTCCTGTTTGCACACACAGAGAATTCCAATTGGTTCCTCACACGTCATCAATATTTGCCCCATGCACCACTTCTGACCCTCTGCCTCTCTGTATCTGGTTGAAGGAGACAGCCCAACTGCCATGGGTTGTGTGCTCCTTTCCACATCCTCAACTCAATAAACCTGTTCACTTTGTACTTTTACTTCTCTATTGTGCCAGAATACTCTAACATTATGGTGCCTTGAGACTTGCATGGCAGAGTGCATTAGCTCCTGGGAGTCACTCCCAGTTCAAGCTCCCTGCCTATGAACCACCTTTTTTTCCTCCACCTATTTACTTGCCACAGCTAATCCATATACAATACCGACCTTCCTCACTCATCACAGGAGAGCTGCCATCTGGGGTTTTCTGTTTCCATTACTAAATTTCACAAACTTGAGTCAGAAAACCTATGTGCTGATACCCCTGGATAGAGATAGCAGTTTTCACTTCCTTGGTCAGGACAGCTGGAGGCAACATTGTTACCCTCTTGTTCTCTGGGACCCCACCCCACACTTTTCGGTGACAGCTGATGAGAATGGGTTAGGACCTGCTTCCACATTTCTTGGGGGTAGCTAAAGCTCTTACAAGCCAAGGTGAAGTTGTTCTCTCAGCTCATTTATAATTTGGTCATGGGGACCATTTCCTGTCCCCCAAAAACACACTTCTGAGGTGCCTGGTTCATAACCCTTGGTGCTCTTGGCCTCAAGAAGGTTATAAAAAAACAAAAAGCTGATCTTTTACTTATATTTTTGTCACAATGGTGGCAAGTTGGCAGAAACCCCTCATTTTTAGGCCTTTTTCACTTTGAGGATGTGTTCTCCCATTCAGTCATGTACAGCAGCCCAACTATGTCTAGCTCATTCTTCTTTATCAGGAACTCCCCCTTCCTCCCTACTGTACCCCTTAGATAATGCATCTCCTGTCTTTACTCTCCCTCCCCCATATCTCCAAGATTAAACCCCACAACTTTCTTAGCCAGAGGTTTCTGTGCCCTCCTGCACTGTCCTCTCCCCATTCCTTGCCCACAGTGGCCTTTAATCCTTCCCTTAGTTTCTCTACCCAGTCTCAGATTTCTCAGTTCCCTCCACCTGAGCCATCTATTCCATTGGATGACTCTTCTTCTTTGTCCCCTACTCCTCATTGCTGTTTTTCCCACCACCTCACCATACTCTGGATCTTCTTAGTCTCGGTCCCTATTCCCCCTTCAGGAACAGGCTGGTTGCAAGAGACTAGTTCATATTCATGTTCTTTTTTCCCCTCACCAACCTATCTCAGAGTAACCATAAATTGGGTTCCTTTTCTGCTATTCTTATTTCAAAAGATCTCTATTAATTAATTGACAAAAAGGTTCACACTATCTACTTAATATAGTTCAAATTGGCCAAACATATTTGAGTGCACTCTGATTTTGTAAGATGTTTATCAGTCTGTATATCTGTTGTCTGTTTGTCCATTCTGTTTATACTGGACAGATCATCTGTCCATGTTTGTCCATTTGTCTGCTCTGTAAATAGCTGTTCCTTTTTATTTCAGCTCAATAATCTTTTTTCCTTTTTCTTTCACATTTTCAGATCATTAATCTAGGTTTATAGATTTAAAAAGCATGCTTTCACCTAGGTTGCCAGCTGGTCAAAATGATGTTAAAACTGGTTAAACAAAATTCCTTTGGGTGAGGAGAGATTAGACAAGACTTCAATTGATAATAAGAAAGTGGCCACCTAGTAACTTTAACCAGCTCTTATTCATTAATTGGAAGCCCCAATAATCTCCATAGCTTTATCAGAGACACCCCAACTAAAGTTCATATGGTTAAGACAATTCATTGTTGCTAATCTTATGGTATATTCATGCCTTCAAATATGAAATTTTGATTGTTTATGATGACAAATATTTTCTTTCAGACCCAGACATCTGCCTTTTTCTTGTGTTCCAGCCAGGAGACTCAAGTCAAACCAACATAAGGTCACAGGTCAAATAAATTTATATAATGTATATGTTATATTTAGAAATACTTAAATATTGAGCAGTCTAAACAATTTCACAAATTTCTTCAGTGCTCAGGTGTTAAAACATCCATGGTTAATAAAAAATAGCAGTTCCATTTAATGTTCTATGCTAAGCTTACTGCTTCTACTGCACTGTACTGTTACCAATCTTTTCTTCTGGATGTTCAACAACTAAAATAAGAGATAATTATAAATTCCTTTTAGATTCCTTTTACTGAGATCCACCAGATATTTTCCAGAAAAAGATTATATGATGCATAGTGAGGCCATAATTAACTATATTCAACTGGCCTTAAATCACAGCACAGCTGATCTCTCTCCTAAATAAAAATGGTAAAATTAATAAAAGAGGTCATCCTCCAAAATCAGATGGCATTAGACATGCTAACAGCACAGGAGGTATTTATACAATTGTAAAACCTAAGTGTGTATATGACAAATGAATGACATGTCAGTTTCTAAAATTCCATGGACCTTATCCTCTTTTATGGAAAACCATTACTAAAATTATACTCATAAATATCCTGTTGATTCTATTATTTGGCTCCTGCATACTTAATTGATTCCTTGCCTTTGTCTCCTCTAGACTTAAAGCTATACACCTACCCATGAAAATGCTTGCCATCTACTGAGGGCCACTAGTTAAAAGATCTGCAGAGTATCTTTGACTGCTGTTCAACAACTTACCCCCTTCAGCCTGAAGAAGCCAGATCAGTCATCACCCATTACAGCTCATGGAAGTTTGGGTTACTTCTTCAGAAGAAAAATGCTATAGGCAGCTAAATCAGATAAAAATGTTATAGGCAGTCAGACAGGGCTAGAGCCTCAGAGGAGCCAGCACAGAGGTCCTGATGTCTTGTGACCATGGAGGAGACAGAAACCTCCCACTGTGGGCCAGATCCCAAGAAAAAAATGCTAAACTTGACCCTCAAACCCCACAGGGAGACCTTCTTAATATGGCATTTCATGTTTTCAACAACAGAGATAAAAATCAAAAGGAAGAAAAATAACAATCTGATCTTTTAGCAGTGATATTTGGAGCTCTAAGACAGGTAAACCAAGACAAGGTAGAACTGCCCAAGCCCCTCCTGGACCATGCTTCAAGTGTAACAAAAAGAATGCTGGGCAAGAGAATTCCACTTCTGCAATCTCAAGGGTCATTGACTGTCCTAGTCACCAGAGAGGAGGTACACAGACACCATTAAGGTATCCTTCTCAGAGCCTCAAGTCTCACTGGAGGTCTCAGGTAAGACATTCTCTGTACTTGTAGACATGGAGGCCATGTATAGGTTCTTCCTGAGTTTTCAGGCTGTTATAATAAATCCTCAGTCTCAATAGTGGGTATTGATAGCCAACCTACACAGCATCTTCAAACAGGGCCCATTCCATTCAGTTTCCAAACTCTCTTCTTTACCCATAGCTTTCTAGTAACTCCAACATGTCCCACACCCCTTTTAGGTAGGGCTCTTCTTCAAAAGCTTAACTTGTCTTTTACCTTCTCCCTCCCCACAGCTCTAATCCTCCAAACACCCTCACAATGCAATGCAAAGCCGTCCCTTCCAACCCCATCTGTGCTACCCATGCCATACCTATTTTAATTCACCTCAGGGATCCTTCAATTTTTCCTTGCATTCTCCAATATCCTATATCTCCTAAACATTTACAGGGACTTAAACCTATAATCAAGCATCTTTTAGACAATGGTTTTCTTAAACTTACCCAGTCACCCTATCTTCTTACCTTTGTTTGTACATTTTCAGGATGTATAGAAGCCTTTCCCACAACCAGGGAGACTGATGGTTACAAAAAAATCATTCCAAGGTTTCATCTACCTCAGAGTATCCAGTCAGATAAAGTTCCAGCCTTTATTTCTCAGATCTCTCAACAGGACTACAAACAAAATAGAGTGGCCCCTATCTGGTCTTCCTTGGAACCCCAATGGTGGTCAAGGTTGCTGGACTGCCATCCTAGTTCCACACCACTCAAGCTAAGTGGTTCCCTCCTAACCCTAATTCCCTTGACTCTAAACATTCTGAGTGGTCATCTCATCTCTTATCTTCCATCTCCATCTCACCAAGGCCCCACAGCCACAATTTTCAGGCTAGGTCATGTTTTGTTATTCTATTTGGTTCCTGATCCCTTACATTCTAGTTGTTAATTTTTTCACTATAAGATTCTGGGCAGTCTTCCTAAAGATTCCCACATTATATGTAAAATTGTTTTCATGCTGTTCTACATAACAACTGTCTTAGTTCTCTCCACCCTCAACTGTTTAGTTAAACATGAGACCTCTGTAGGGCTAAGATCTCATGTCACTTATAGTGACACAGCCCTCCCCACCCTACTCTATAATTTCCCAAACATGATTCAACTGTCAGGCCTCATATTTCTCATGCTTCCTATTCTTTACAGCTCAACCCCTGGGCCAGAGACAAGTCCTAACTACCTACATTTTTAACTTTTACCCCTTAAAATGGAAGAATAATTACCTCTCATAACTTCACCACTCCAAACTCCATGCTTATTTTTCAGATTCTGCCTTGATGGAATGACACATTCAGATCAAAGTCACCTTTCCTTCTACCTCTTCTTAGTCCTTTAACTATGATAGTGATCTGCCTCCTCATAACGCCTTGTGTTTTTTATTTCTCCAGTCTAAGATGCTAGCATTCACCAATGATTAATTCTTTGTCCTGGCTGAAACACCTGGTACCAGCTTCTACATAGGCATCAACTATCATCCTGTCAACCTCCTAGACACCAACATGATGCGCCTGTCCAGCAGGAAGTTGTAAGAGACAGTCTTTGCCCTTTTCCTTCCAATACAAAGACAGGAATGAAAGGTTCTTGCCCTAGTATAAATTACTGTACAATTATGGTAGTGGTCTAACATGGTAGAAGGCCAAATAGGAATGTTTGCCACTTCCTGCTTCTTCATCAGCCCTAATTGCAACTTCCTTTCCTGTTTGCACACACAGAGAATTCCAACTGGTTCCTCACACGTCATCAATATCCACCCCATGCACCACTTCTGATCAGAGGTCATATAACTCTCTGCCTCTCTGTATCTGATCGAAGGAGACAGCCCAACTGCCATGGGTTGTGTGCTCCTTTCAACATCCTCAACTCAATAAATCTGTTCATTTTGTACTTTTTGCTTCTCTATTGCACCAGAATATTCTAACATCAATGTAATTTCTCTGCATGACACTCATTTGATCAATAAGTGGCTAAATCGATGACTGTTAATTTTACATCTGTATCCTTTTGCAAGTCCACACACTTATAGAAAATGGAGTAATGAGTTAATGAAATGTTCAAGAGAATAAAAAAAGAAAAACCCAGGAGTTAACACCCTCAAAACACCACAAACTGAGGGAAACTTTTCATAAAGCTACTGTAAAAGTATAGTATCCATTTTCAATATTGTATCTCTATAGTACTAAAGAGGAATAGGTGTAATTATTCAAGAAATAAATACAAGAGAGAAAGATTAAAATGTGGAGGATAAAAGAATAACTGAAGCTCTATTTTTTGCTAATTTCCAGGTCTGCTGTATTGTGAAATATTTGTTTCCATAGAACTCAAGAAATGCTAAGCCTGCAACTAATAATTTTAATTAAAAACTATCACTTTATTTCTTTTGACTAAAACTTTTAATTCATTTCTTTTGATGTCCTGCTGTGTCTATATCTCACTTTTTCACCCTTGCTTTGATTATCTCTTGCTTCTTAATTTTTGTAGTTTTATTACCCTTCTTACTATAAAAGTAATGCATACTTAGTTCTTTTCAGGTGCTGAACAAGTTGGATGCTGCCACCCACACTGGTGAGAATAGATCTTCTTTACTCAGTTTAAAGCTTCAAATGTTAATCTCTCCCTGAAACACCCTTACATCTGAAAATAATGTTTATCATTGTTTATAATATCTGAGCACCCTTTATACCAGTAAAGTTGGCATAAAAGTAGCTGTCACCAATGGAGTGGTAGCCATTAAAAAGATTAGCTATGTTAATATCTTCTTCAGTGTCTGATTAAAGTTTGAGCTTTGACAAGCTTAAGTAATTAAACAGTTTAAAATTAGCATGACTTTTTTATCTATAAAGATAATTTTTCTTCACTATCATAGACTCATGACAAAAACAAGTACAGTTCCATGGATACCGACAGTCTTAGTCTGTTCAAGCTGCTATAACAAATATCATAATGTCAATGGCTTATAAATAATAGAAATTTATTTCTCACAGTTTCAGAGACTAGGAAGCCTAGGATGAAAGTACCAGCAGATTTTGGTGAGGTCCTATGTTTTGGTTTATCAATGGCAACATTTCTTTGTGCCTTCAGATGATAGGAGGGGTAAAGGAGCTATCAGGGGTCTCCCTTATAAAGACACTAATCCCAGTCATGAGGGCTCCACTCTTGTGACCTAATCATCAGCCAAACTTTCCATCACTTATTACCAACACTTTTAGGGTGAGAATTTCAATTTACAAATTTTAGGTGCCATGAACTTTTTTGTTATTGCATTGATAAAATACACAAGAATCCTAGAAAAAAAGATAAATATCTAACACAAAAATAGTAGTGTCCAATGGTAACATTTTTCTTATGCCAGCTTTCAAACTTCCAATACCTCAGGACATTGAACAAAGGGCCAGATAATACCTAACCTGATTTGTGTTGAAGAAAAACCTTAATTTTAAAGAATCTGAATCCTTTATTCTGAGTCATAAACAAGCCTGTCCTTTGTTCTGGAGGAATATTCTATTTTACAAGGCTGCCTACTATGCAAACAGCCTTGTAAAGTCAGTCTGAAACTAAAATTATCACTGCCTCTGCTCTTAAGAGACCCTGAATCCTCAGCTCCCAGGATACAATCAGTCACTTTAGGGGCTGCACTGTTGTTCATTATACTACTATTCCAGGACACTTTGAACTAATGTTTTACAGAAATTTTAGTTGTTTCTCATACCACTATTAATATTCTTTGGCTTGTTCTATTGTTTCTTTGTGATTAAAGAGATGAGATTGTTTTATCAGACTTCTTTTATCTTTTTGAACAATTTTGTTTTAATATGTATATAACATGCATTGTTCTAGGTTTCTATTTGTAGAGATTTCTCACCCCTTGCTGCGTGAATAAATTAACACTCCTGCTTACCTTATTCATCAGTAAGAATTTTTATATATATATAAATGTAACTTTTATACTATTTAAAACAAAAATCATGTGTTTTCACATCAAGATTTTATAGCCTTTTATATTTACTTGGTCTGGAAGATTAGGATGTTTTTGGTTAATAACTTTCATTGTAGTGTTGAGAGAGACACTTCTGTTATAATAGGGTAGAGTCAATCATTAAAGTATTATGGGTTTTGTTTCTCAGTGTTTCACACTGCTTTTTATTATTAGTTGTAAATCTAATCACTTAAAATTTGAAGGAAAATAGAAGGATTTATGTGAAAATTTGCAACTGTATAAGTTTTAAGCTATTTAGCACAAAACTCTGATGATATAGTAAGGTACAGATGCTCAAAGCAAGAAATAATAGGGGCTTATGACCATGGTATAACTGGAATTAGTTCCATTCCCTATCAATCTTGAGGTAGAGGAAAAGCTTGGGGGCTTGAAAGTTGTCCTTAAGAATAAGGTAAACATCTGTGGGTGAGTATCAAAGTAGATATTCACCTGTATAAAAATCATTAATATAATGTACCTTGTGTATAAAAGTTAAAGTTACATAATATGTTAATCTTATCAGCAGTCTTTTTAAACAGAAGACAATTACTTCTGAAAGTTCTCTTCCATTAAAAACAAAAATCATCTTTTGCAAATCATAGCCAGAAATTAGAGGAATGTAATGAGAAAATGCATTCAAATTTTAAGTTTACAAACAAGAAAGTACAATGTTAAAACAGAGCCTTTCAACACTGTAGCAAAACCTTTTTCTGTAAAGGAATAATTTTTAAAAAGCCTTAAAAAGGGCCAGAGATTTAGCTCAGCAGCATAAGAACCTGCCTGGCAAGCATGAGGTCAGGAGTTTGATCCCCAGTACCAAAAAGAAAAAAGAAAGAACTTATTCCTAAAAATCCTTAAGGTGGTTGTATTCGAATAATTTATGAGAGCCAAATTTGGCAAGGGCTCTTTTAATAAAAGCAGTGTGTATTAATTCTGAACTCAGTGGTGAATGTCAAACTTCAAAATTCTTAAGGAAACCTTTTCACTGATTTCAGGCAGCTGATATATCATAGCTGATAGTTTATTATTATTTTAAAAAATAATTTCAAGCTCAGAAAAAAAAAACTAAAACAACAAGAAATCAACCACTAAGGATGGTACTGTTTTAGGGAAATGGAAGAGGGACTAAAATCCCTTGAGGGTTGAGATACCAGTGGTCTCTTGATGCTTCTGGTTCATCTATTGAGATTACCTTCAAAGTACAGAAGGAGAAGCAATGATGCATCCAAAAACTCCAGCCCTCCTAGTGGTGCTGGGAAGTGAGAAGTACTTTCAGTCAGGCGTGTAAATATTCTCGAGGTCATAAAGAAAAGGCTAGAGTACCCAGAAATTTTTCTTTTGACATTGTTTAGGTATTTGAGACCTAATGACTGACTAAGTAGATATAGATTTATGTATAACTTTAAATTAGAGAGAGAGAGAGCTGGGGATTTAGCTCAGTGGCATTAAGCATCTGCCTGGTAAGCACAAAATCATTAGTTTGATCCCCAGTACAGAAAAAAAAAAATCACAGATAGGTACACATGTACGTGCTTTCTTCTCTCTCAGTTTTTCTATCTCACTCATCCCAATAATGAGAATATTTTAAAAAGTCAATGTGAGCTTGAACCGGTACACCATTTTCTCCTTTTTATACATTTTTGGATTCTCACAACCTCTATCACAAACAGCAGACTTAATGCTTGGGAAGTTAAGAGATTCTCTGAGATCACACTCTTAAGGAAAGATTAACAGACTCTCGTTCATAGAAACTTCTAGGACTGGCTTTTTCTTAGCCATTCTAAGTTCAACTGCCTTCTTAAACACACAGAAAGTCTATTCAACTTTGTTATCCCTCCAAACTTGGTTGCAGACAGAGCAGGGAAGATATTCTATTTGTACACCCCATGGGTACAGCTCTAACCCTGAGCCAGGAGATCCAATAAAGCAGATGAACTTTTCATAATTCTTAAAAACTTAACATGTAAGATTAGAACTGGAGGACTGTATAGCAAAAAATAATTCAAAAAATCATGGTATCTTAGACCTTGATGGTACAAGAAAGCTTACGTTTATTTAACAAAATGATTATTTTCTGATGAGATAAAATGGCAAACTTTGTGGATATTCTCCAAATCAGTGCTTAGAATTGCATTTCTCTGTGTATCGACACACATAAGAAAAGCATGGCAGTGTCCTATTTGACCGTTAAGATATACATTTAAAAATCTGTTTTTGAGACAAAAACAGAACTATATGGTCAAGGGCAATGAGCTAAGCATGCTGTGAAAAGTTATGCATGTTAGAACAGCAAATGCATGTTTATAGCAGCACAACTCATAACACCTAAAACTCAGAAGTGGCCTACATGTCCATCAGCAGGTGAATGAATAAGTAAAATGTGTTATTTATGCACAATTAAGTACTAGTGTGCCATAAAGGAATAAATTTGAATCATTTGTACCTTGAGACCATAATGTTAGGTGGAATAAATCAAACATACAAGCTTAAATAACATATAGTTTGTCATAGATGACCAACCCAATGTAAAAATAAAAACCGGTTCAAAATGAAAGGTAATATGAAGTAAGGAGATAGATCTTTCTTAAAAGGAAAGGGAATCAAGAGATGAAGGAAGAGGGGAGGTAAGGGGGTGAAAAAAAGGAATAAAGATGTGGTGTGTGCTTGTACCAACTGCACACAAGGAATATAAGCACCATGTGCTGCAAACCTGCCATTCCCCAAAGAAGAGGATCAAGAGATTGGGGGAAGGAGGGTGGGGAGGGGGGTGAAAAAGGAATTAAAATGTGTTACATGCATCTACTAACTTCCCACAAGGAATATAAACATTAAGGATTACATACATGTACTAATTAAAAAAAAAAAGATCTGAGTGAAAGAACTAATGGAGTTCTTAATTAAATCCACTTTGTCATTCACTGTTCAAGTTTCCTTACAATCAAAACTTTGGCGTGCATCTAGTTGGAAGGTTAGAGTATAAAATCTGAACTTGATTTTTGTCAACTAGAGAAACAGAGTCTGAGAGAGTGTTTTTTAGTCAATTCTCCTATAACCTTCTGATGAATGTTAACTCTCCAGAAAAGTGGATAGATTAATTTGATCTGTACTGTCCCTACAGGGGATTGAGAAAGTACTAAACAAAAGCATGTCTTCTGTGAAACTAACGAATTTGAATTTTCACACCACTCACTTGTTTCAGCCCCTTCCAGGTCTGTGGAAGGTGGCCTAGCAATGTCTTGTATTTTTGTGATATTTGCACATATGAAATGTTTCAACTACAATTTATTAATTAGAACCCCTTCCTGTTATTTTCTGCTCCAACATCTTCATGCAAATGTTGGAACTAAAAGAAACAGCAGTCTTAATCAATCAGCTACAAGAGGTGGTATTGGAGTGGCTACAGTTATTTTGAGATCCAGCTAGAAGAGGAAGTTAAATTAAAAATACACTTCGTTTAAATTTAATGGAATGTACTTATGTGATTCATAGCTAATTCCACATATGGTTAAGTTATTGCTAGCTAGTCCAGTATAAGAATACCTTCTAGGAAGAATACTCCTACTCTAGGAAAAATTCTTTCTATTCTAGGAAAAGTACTCTTAGGTGGCTCTTACAGCACTAGAGTGTAAAGATGCAGGACCAGAAGAAACATCACATTATAAATAGATCCCACACCACCCACTGCTGGAAGAAAGAACTATAGAAAAACTGAAAGTTACTTAGAGGGAAATTCACCCAATCATGAGACCTACAAAATTATAAGCTTAAGACTGTGCCCTCCTTGATATTTGTCAGAGGAATTTTTCTTATATCAAAAATATACATTATCATGCAGCCATATGAAATTATAATATCTGGCTTTCATTCTTTTCTTGGGAAGCATACTACAAAGCATTTATAATATCACTGTGTTTGTAGAGTGCAAACCTGTAGTAGTACACTAGGTAGCAAGGAAGTTTACAAACTGATCATAGGTAAGACTTGGAAGAGTATCACATTTGATAATAATCTTAAAAATGAGTATTAGCAATAAGTAACCATAAAGCATAAAATAAAGTTCTCTAAATGACTGGGAACTGAAAAATGTTAATCCAACATGCTAGAGAAAAAATGAAAATAGTCTGCTCCTAGCTTTCAGATTGCTATTTTCCTACCTATGAAAAAGGAGTCCTGGGGCTCCTTTTATAATAACACTAATTCCATCCATAAAGACCCCATCCTCATTACCTAAGTCACCTTCTAAATGCCACATCTGTTAATACTATCACCTTGGGAGTTAGAGTTTCCAAAACATCTATAAATTTTGTAGGAACAAAAACATTTAGCCCATTGCACAATGTCTTCCCTGAACAGCTAATTATATAGTTAATTGTTTGATTACCAGCATGACACATGAAAAACAAGAGTACAGAGTACAGTAGGAATATCTAAAAGGAATCTGACTAAACCTAGGAAATCATGGAAGAGTTCTCTGAGGAAATGGCTTCAAGGTAAACCCTGAGAAATGTGTAGGAGTCACCTGCACACAGAGACAGGAAAATTGTGCACAAGACTCAGAGGCCAATGAGGAGTGATACACCTAAGAAACAGAGAGTCCGTGCAGGATTGCAAACCAAAGGAGAATATGGATATCAGATTCAAACTCTGCACTGAGCAAAGACATTTTGTATAATTTTCCCCTCATGAAATTCCAGAAAGTTACAAGTAGAAAGATACTTCTAAACCCTAAGTCCCAACTCCTTCTTTATAAATCAGGAAATGAAGGACCAAGGAGTAGGAGGTTTACCCATAGTGAATAGAGCTCAGACAAAGCCAAAGCTAGATCCTACATGTGTTTCCAAATATGGTCTCAGTGCCTTAGCGTGTACTGAGACCTTTCCCACACATCACGTTAGTTTGCTTTCTCAACATTAAGAAAAATACAAGGTAAATATAATAATTCTAAATGTATTCACAAATAAATTAAAGCCAATATTAATCCAAGGTCCTGGTGTTAATAATGAAGTCAGGACTAGTACTGAGGGCTCTGTTCCTTCACCAACTCAATTAATTCAGCTAACATTACCTGAGTGCCTGCTATGTGAAATCTAAAATGCTGCTTGGGAATAGCCAAACTAATAATTAAATGTGTATAGCCCAGTGGGTGCCATTAGCCTTGGTTAAAAGATAAGAAACTCCATTTCTGGAAACTAAAGTCTTTGATAAAAGACTTGTCTCTCTTTTACTATTGGTATGTATTTGCAACACATAATTACCTTTGTTTTGGGTATTGGTACATATACATCTATCTTAATTACATTTCTTATTGCTGAGATAAAATACCTGACACTCAAAGTTAGAGAGGTAAAGATTTATTTAGCTCACAGTGTGCAGAGGTTTCAGTCCATAATTGGCAGGTTCCAAGGCAGAGGGGCACATGGCAAGAGTCCACAGCAGCAGAAGACAACAAAAGCAACAAGAACGATCAAGGCAAACTTCGTTCTGTCCCTTATACTGTATACAGTCTACCAGGATTAGGGCAATACCAATCCAATCAGTGAACTGATCCAGCAGTCACCATACATAATCCCTGCACATTTAACACCAGCATTGCACTACAAATCAATCTCACACTGTAGTTCACCCACCTCTAAATAAACTCTATGACCACCTGAGTCCTTCCACGGACATCTAGATACAAATCATAACAATATCATATCTTGATCATGGTTTATCTACCTGCTCCCCACCTTTCTCTTCTCTTCTTCCCCCTGACAACAAAAACTACCTGCCTGTTTCCTGCCATCACTCCTTTATTTTACTCCTTTAATTGTATATAGTTTGGGGTTTCTCAATAATAAAAACAACTGATATTTAACTTTCTGAATCTGATTTATTTTACTTAATATTATGGTCTCAAAACCCATCCATTTTTCTACAAATAATTCAAATTCATCCTTCGTTTTGGCTTACTATTCCATTTTGTATAAATACAACATTTTATTCATCCATTCATTTGTGGATGGGTAACTAGGCTGTTTCCATAGTGCAGCTATTGAGAAATGTACTGCTATAAACCAGGGTATGCATGTATCTTAGTTTAATCTCTTTGACTCAAGAAAAATTCAAGAAAAGTATACTTGAAATAAATGGAATTCTATTTTTAGTTTTTTGGGGGAATCTCCATAAGAATTTTCATAGTTGTAATAATAGCTTGTATTCCAACCAATGACATAGATTTTCTTTTTCTTCACACTGCCACCAGCATTTGTTGTTGTTGTTGTTGTATGCATGCTCTTGATGACAGCCATTCTGACTAGATTAAGATGAAAACTCAGAGTTATTTTAATTTGCATTTCCTTCATGGTCAAAGATGCTGAACATTTTTTCATTTACTTATTAGCTATTTGTATTTCTTCTTTTGAGTAGTATCCATTCGTTGCAGTTGCCTATATTTTGATTGAGTTATTTGTTTCTTGGAGTCTAACATTTTTTAGTTCTAGATATTACTTCCCTATCAAAAGAGTAGCTGGCAAATTTTTTTCCCATTCTATAGATTATCAGTTCACTCTGTCAATTGTTTCCTTTGTTGTGCAGAAGTTTTTTAATTGACATAATCCTATTTGTTGATTCTTGGTGTTATTTTCTGAGCCATTAGAGCTCTGCTTTGGAACTGCTTCCTGTATCTGTGTCTTCAAGTGTTTTCTCTATTTTATCTTCCATGAGTTCCTGTAATTTTGTTTTTATATCTAGGTCTTTGATCCACTTTGAATTTATTTCAGAAACAAGGTAAGAGATTTGGGTTTAGATTATGCTTTTGCACTATAGTTGTCTTTTGACTCTTTTTTTTTTTTTACTAAGTCCAGGCCAAGAAGAGTGTGGAGCCTGTGTTTCAAGCTTGTGGCTCTTGGGCAGGAATTTGTACCAGGTAGATTTCTTTGGTTACAGGCAAGAAAAACAGACTTCATGCATAAAATGAAAGCATGTTTATCAGAAATTTATAATAGAACAAATGGAAACAGAAGACTCATTCACAGCCAGAACCCAGTTGCTCCAGAGGGTGCACAGGAGTCAGAAATGGTCTTTTAATAAGACCTATCTATCAATGTGATGGACTCCAAACACACTCAGTCTCTTGGTCCCCCTAAGATTTATATTGCAGGAGGGAGCATCTAGTCAGTCTCACTTGTGTCAAATTAAATCTCTTGGCTAATAAAGGTCAGAATACAGGATTATAATCCCATCAGGTTAGTCCCAGTGGAGAGAAGGTAATTATCATAAAACTATACTTTTAGGAAAGGGGAAAAGAATTTAGGCAGCCAAAGAGAAAAAATTCCAAGTCTCAGTGAACTTCAGGTCATAGAGCAACAGACAATCAGTTTCATTCAGTTTTCATTCGCTAGAAAACAAATGAGTGTTCACCCCCCAAGAGCACTTCTGATCTATTATAGCTCCATGTCAAGTACTACTGGGTTTGTATTCTAGAAAAGTGACAAAAGTTTTCTAACCAAAAGTTACTACATATTACCGACCAGAGTTGCAGCATGAGTATAGAAAACTCCATAGTTAACTAGCCTTCCTTAAGAACAGAAACCATGATTATCATGTGCCTCTTTTAAATGTGGTTTATTACTGCTTCTGGACAGGAGGAGAGAATTAAACAACAATAATAATGGAAAAATTGTGTCTCGAGGACCTCCTGTGTAGCAGGCATCAGAAGTGGCATATATATTTTTTTCCTTTTAATTGTCCTGCATCTGATATAAAAATCCATCTAGATTTTGTGCATCATTGTGTTTGGTCAATATTTTCTGTTTTTCTTCTCTAGTAAAATCTAGGGATTACTTCTCTCACTAGCAGATATCCACAGTGTCACACACAACAAAACACACATTCTTCTCATCTGCACACAGAACTTCCTCTAAAATAGACCACACACTAACTTATAAAGCTTGCCTAAATAAATACAAAAGAATCAAAATTCTTCCATGCACACTACTTCATAGTGCAATGAAACTAGAAATCAATAGCAAAAGAAACCACAGAAATTATGCAAACACATGAAGACTAAACAGTATAATCTTGGATAATCAGTGAGTTACAGAAGAGATCAAGGAAAAAATTAATTCCTAGAATCAAAGGATAATGCTAGTACAACATACCAGTGCTTATGGGACACAATGAAGGCAGTCTTAAGAAGGAAGATTATAACTGTGATTGCTCACATCAGAAAAATTAAGCAAGCCCAAATAAACAATCTAATAATGCACCTCAAGGTCCTAGAAAAACAAGAAAAATCAAAATCCAAAGCTAGTACAAGGAAAGAAATTATAAATATCAGAAGAGAAATTAACGAAATTGAGACTAAAAAGTGACAAAGAATCAATGAGTCAAAGAGCTAGTTCCTTGAAAGAATAAAGTATTCTGAGCAACTGCTTTGAAGATAATAATACACAATATATTAACCATTGTTAATCTCCTATTATTTTGTTTTGAAATTCTGTATCATAATTTTTATTTTATTTTATTTTTTAAAAAAAGAAAATCAAAAGATTAGACAAACAGGCAATTTTATTTAAAAAAAGATCTATATCAATGCAATTAGAAACAAAAAAGACAAATCATAACAGTCATTGTAAAAATCCAGAAGATTATTAATAAATACATTAAAAATCTATACTCCAGTGAATTTGAAAATTCAGAACAAAATGGAAAGGCTCCTAGAAATACATGAATTATTAAAACTGAAACAAGAAGATAAAAAGCCTTGAAAAATCTAATTACAGGTAACAAAATTGAGGCAGAAAAAAAATATAACTGCCAACCAAGAAAAGACCAGGACCTGCTGTATTCACCACTGAATTCTACAAGAACATCAGGGAAAATATAATGTGAATACTCCTCAAATCCTTTAAAGAAGCTGAAATACAAAGGTTGCTACCCAAATCATTCCTGAAAACTGGCATTACCTTGATTCTAAGACCAGATAAGGATGCCACTAAAAAAGAAAACTACAGACCAACTTCTCTAATGAACATAAATGCAAAATTCCTCAACAAAATACTGACAAACAGAATGCAATGAAGTATCTAAAAGAGCATGCATTGTGACCAAGTAGGTCTCATCCCAGAGATCCAAGGATAATCCAACATACACAAATCAATGAATGTACTATATCATGTAGAAAGAAGCAAGGACAAGATGACACACTCCTGTAATCCCAGAACTCAGGAGACTAAGGTAGAAGGATTGCTGTGAGTTCAAGCCCAGCCTGAATAGTGAGACCCTATCTCAAAACAACCAAACAATAAATAAATAAAATCAGGAATAGGGGCTGGGGATTTAGCTCAGCATCAAAAGCATCTGCCATGCAAGCATGAAGTTGTGAGTTAGATCCCTGGTACTGATTAAAAATAAATAAATAAATAAAAATTTTTAAAAATTAGGAATAAGATAAGAATCTATCACCTCCCCAAAACAAAAGACTCAACCAAAAAATGAACAACTGTAATGCATAGACACTTCACAAAAGAAGAAAAAATGGCCAAATAAATACATGAAGAAATGCTCAATACTGTTGACCATTAGAAAAAGGCAAATTAAAACAACACTGAGATTTCACCATACCCAAGAAAGAATGGCCATTACCAACAAATCAAATAATTACAAATGCTGGCAAGGCTGTGGCAAAAAAAGAAATCTTTCCACACTGTTGTTAATAATATAAACTAGTACAACCACTCTGGAAATCAGTAAAGTCCTCAAAAAACTGAAACTAGAAATTCCATTTAAATTAGTTATCTCCCTTCTAGGTATCTTCTCAAGAGTTAAAGCTGTCATATTACAGTGATAGTTGAATATCTATGTTTTTAATAGCACAACTCATAACAGCTAAATCTTGGAAGCCATCTATTTGAGCTCCAACAGATAACAGATAAAGAAAATGTGGCATTTACACAAAGTGAAGTACTATTCTGTCAAAAGAAGGATAAAATTGAGTCATTTGCAGGCAAATGGATGCACCTTGAAACAATAATGCTGAGAAAGGGCTGGGGATTTAACTCAGTGGTGTAAACACCTGCCTGGCAAGCACAAAGTCTTGAGTTTGAACCCTGGTACCAAAAAAAAAAAAAACTGAGTAAAATAAATCACATACACAAGCTCAAATATCTAAAGGCCTCTCTTATATGAGAACTACAACATATAAACAAAGAGCAAAATAAAAATAATGATAGAAATCAGGAAGATAAATCTTTTTGAAAATTGGAAGAGGACCAAGAGAAGGAGAAAGGGAGGTACAAGAGAAGGGAAAGTAAAAATAATTAAGATATATTATATACATGTTCCAACTCCCCATGATAAATGTAATGACTAAGTACTGGAAACAGCACTAATAAAATTTAAAGTAGATGAAAACCTATTCCACATAGAGGACCTCTAGAGAATAAAAATTCTGGAAAAGAATGCCTTGAGCTTTCTCAGGGGTTAACTCCTGCCAGGCTGAAATATTTCCTCTGGCTTCTAGGTTGAAATATTTCACTTTTTATTATCTTTGTAGATATAATGTAAAAGATAAAAAAAAAACAGCTTGCAGCAATAAATCACAGGTGGACCTGAGGCCTGAGCCCTGCTACAGAACAGGTAACCAAGAGGATTTACCTGGTGGACTGGTTAGGCAGGCAGATAGCTCATGTTTCTAGAACATCCAAGAGAAACCCCCAAAATATAAAAATTCTTGAAAAGTGACAGGTTACCTTCTTGTAGATGTCAAATTCCTTCCTTTGTGTATTTTGGGACATCTACAGTAGGAAAGTATGAAACATAGGAAAGCAATGAATTGGACTATCTTTTCTGGCTTCTTTGGTATAACCACAATGCAGATAAGTTTTTAAATACTTTACAATAAATGAATGTTATGGTCATAAATAGTATGTTGACATTTTCTACTAGTCACAGCACCATCATGAATGGATACATACATAGCTCTTAAGAACATCCCTGATTCAAAAATAGTGTGTGTGTTTGGGGAAGGAGGAAATTGAGGAAGAATACTTGTTAAGGAGCACCAATCACCAAGGGAGAAAAGGACTTCATCTGAAGCATGTAAAGCTATATGGTGAGAAAAGCTAATCTCATCCAGAAGCCAAGGACCAGTTGAAGGCAAAACAAAGTTGAACAAACAATAAATACTAGTCAAAGCACAGAACAAACAAAAATACAAGGCTATCCTGGGGTACTGCATCTTTTTTTTTTTTTTTGGTACCAGGGATCAAACCCACAACCTCACACTTACTAGGCAAGCACTTGAGCTACTCAGCTAAATCCCCAACACTGCATCTTTTTAAAAACAGAAAGTTTGGGATAATTTCTTGAATACTGATGGCAGACACCTGCAGACAGAGATATGCAAATACTGAGGTTTTGGATAACATCACTTAAGGTACTAGGCTATACAAAAATGGATATTGTTTAAGTGAAGGTAAAAGAAAACAAGTATAGTTTTAAATGCATTATTTAGACTTTTGAGGTCAAAATAAGTAGCCTGCACTGATGTCATATCTTGGAGGTAAAGTGTAAGGATAGACAAAGAATAAAGAAGCACAAGGAAATATTCCAATGTCCAAGGAGTCATTCTGAGGTCAAATGTCTAACTGAAAAAGAGAGAAGAGGCCTCACCCAGAACTGGACCCCAATCTGCCATTGTTTAGGCTCAGCTGCAGCGATGGGAGCTGCGGGAGGACATCGTCCCCTCAATAACTCCATTGCTGCCCGCTGCTCTTTCTATGGCAGCCCAGCTTCAGAACACCCATACATGTTCCAAATCACTACATGGGTTTTACCTTTTTCAAGTTCAATTTATACCATGTTGCCTTTTGTACAATACTTCCAAAACCTATTCACTGAACACTAACTATGGGCTAATTATTGGCAAAAGCACTTAGTATATAAGAAAAATGAACAGGATAAATAAGATCCCTGCCTTTACAAAGTTTACAGAGTGGAGCAGATTAGGAACAAACATGGAAATTACAGGATAATAAAACAATGGTGTGAAAAGGATGCAGACCACTTATACACACTAAAAACATGTCTATCCCATATATAACAGGACAAAAATGCTTCTGTTTCCCAGAGGGAATGACATCTATGATGAAGGACTCAGCCAAATGTAGGGTGTGTATCTGTGTGTCTGCATGTCTGTGCATGTGTTAGAAGGAGAAGTGATTCACATACAAAAAAGAAAAAAGAGTATACAAAGGTTCAGAGACAGCAGGTGTCTGGCCTTCATGCCAGAAAAGGTACATGAAGTAAATTTGATAAGACCAAAGCATAAAGAATGATTGAGAAATCGGAAACTAAGACTGTATTGGGAATCAATAAACGTAAAAGGAAGCCATTAACAGGTTTTGGGCAGAAGAGTGACATGATCACATTAATACCTAAGGAAGATCACTCTGGCAGATTGCTATGAGGAAGATGAGAGAAGAATAAGAATCTAAATAGTAGTACCAGGTAGGAAATCCAGAAGATGGTGGGTGGAAATCAAAAGTACAGTGGAGCTGTTATGAAAGAGGAAATACATAATTGTGGAAGTTCTTAAGTAGGTAGCATCAATAACATGTTCATTAAGTGTAAGAATGAGAAAAAGAAATAAATCAAATATTTGGCCAGATATCTATCTGGTCATAAATAATTACATAAATGATTGTACATTTGTCATGAAATAAAGAAAGAAGAGCAGATTTGAGAAGGAAGATGATAAGCTCCAGTTTGAATATGTTGAACACAAGATGACTATGGGCTAATCACATGAAAATGTCTCGGTAGTAACTGCTAACAGAAGCAGTGAAAGTTCTAGAATTGAAGCCCATCAGGTAAGAGTATAATCTAGAGACAAAGTTGAGAAAGGATCACTATATAAGTGGTCTTAGGTGGGGGGTCTTGAATATGGCCCCCAGCATGGCAAGATCATTTAGAACAAAAAATCCATTTTTACAAAATAAACCACCAGTGGTCATTTTTCTGAGAAAGAGCCATGTGGAGACATTGTTTCCTGGATTGCAA
This sequence comes from Hydrochoerus hydrochaeris, assembly GCA_004027455.1. Classification (NCBI taxonomy): domain Eukaryota; kingdom Metazoa; phylum Chordata; class Mammalia; order Rodentia; family Hydrochaeridae; genus Hydrochoerus; species Hydrochoerus hydrochaeris. The sequence goes on from PVLA01004628.1 coordinate 67,295, forward strand.
CCACCTCTCTTCCTTAAAAGAATGTAGTTAAAATCTAAATTCATGACACAGAAGATTACTTGTTGCTGTTATTGACTGGAATAGAGTGATGCACATGATAAGAAACTAGTGGATCACTGTTCTTAGAGCCCAGACCATGACAACCCAGTCAAATGAAGCAAAATGGGGGCCCCAAAACACTCAGAATAACACTATCTCCTCCACACTGCTACTATGTATGTATCTGTGAAGAAGAGGTGTTAGAATGGAAGATACCAAGGAAGGAAGAAAATGCCCAGAGAAGAAAGTACCTCCAAAACACAAGAAAGGACCTGGAGCTATAGCAATCCTGGCACTATTTGACCAGGTAATCAGACACCCACATTCAAATTCAGACCAGCTCCCATTCAAACAGTGTATTTCACACATTGCACCCAAAAAGCTAAAAGACCTAAAATGTTTTCCTGGTACACCTATATTTCATTAACAAAGCTAGAATTTCTAGGTTGCTGTTATATAATGTCATATTGGCACTATTTTTCAGTATTGTCAAAATACTTCTCACACATCTCCAAGAAAATTGAGAAAATTTTTCTTTTCTCAGAAAGCCTTGCATTTTACAACATTCTTATCATTTTACCTTTGATTCATGACATTCCATCAAGCTCATTCATTTTTTAATTATTTTTTATTTTTAAAAAGGAAAACAGAAAAAAGGGTAGAAATAATACATAATTTCAAAAAATAACAGTAAGAAATCAATATTAGTCAATGTATTACACATTGTTATCTTAGAAGTAGTTGCTCAAGTCACAAAATCAAAGCATAAAAAATGAACAATCAAACAATGACAGCACAAATCATTCTTTTTGATGAACACAGAATTAGTATGTTTATCTATCTTGCACACTTAAACATGTACAGTTATATGTGTATACCTAAAAGTTTTTCTTTCCTTTTGAGCACTTTGTTTCTTTTTCATTATTACAAAATCTATTGTACATTTTGGATTGTATTACTATTTCAGTTTTTAATTATTATTATTTATGTTTTACACTAGAGAGACAATACAATATTTACAAATGTGAGTCTGATTTATTTCACTTATGAGTATATAGTCTCAAGTTGCTTCCACTTACCTATAAAAACCTCAAGATTATCCTTTTTATAGCTGAGTAATATTAATACATCTTTTTCATTAATACATTTTTCATTTCATACATTCTGCAGTTGATGAGCATTTGGGTATTTCCAAGATTTAGCTATTACAAATTGTGCTGCTATGAACATGGGTGCACATATATCACCATGACATGACCTTTTCAATTTTTCTGGGAAAATATCCAGGAGGGAAAGAGCTGGATTGAATGGAACTTCCAATCCTCATTTTTTGAGGAATCTCCATACTGATTTCCACAGTGGCTTCATCAATCTACACTCCCACCAACAGTGAAGCAGTGTTCCTTCTTCCCCACAGCCTCACCAACATTAGTTACTAGCTGGTTTCTTGATGGCAGCCATTCTTTCTGGAGTGAGAAGGAATCTCAGTGCTGTTTTAATTTGCATTTCTCAAATGACCAGTGTTGGTGAACATTTCTTCATGTATTTATTTTCCATTTGTATATCATTATCTGAGAAATGTGTGTTCATCTCAGATGCCCATTTTTAGAGAGGGTCTTGGAATTTGGGGGGCTTGATGGTTTTCAATTCTTTATATATTCTGGACACAAGTCCTTTGTCCGAGGGGTTGCTGATTAAAATTTTTTCCGACTCTGTTGGTTTTCTTTTCACTCTGTTGGTGATTTCCTTTGAAGTGCAGAAACTTTTCAATAATGTGAGATCCCATTTGTTGATTCTTTGAAGTGTTTCCCATGCAGTTTGCATTTTGTTCATGAATTCACTGCCTACCCCATGTCTCCAAGACTTCTACCTAGCTTGTCTTCCAGTAGATTTAGTGTTTCTGTTTTAATATTGAGGTCTTTGATCCATTTAGATTTTAGTTTTGTGCATGGATCTAGTTTAAGTCTTTGGCATGTAGAGAGCTAATTTTTCCCAACACCATTTATTAAAGAGACTATCCTTCTTCCAGTGGACATATTTAGCCCCTTTGTCAATTATCAGGTGGCTGAGTGTCTTTGTAGTTGTGCTTGCATCTTCTAATCTGTTCCATTGATCCTCAGGTCTATTTCTTTGCCAGTACCAAGCTGATTTGATCACTGTGGCTTTATAGTATTGTTTCAAGTCAGGAATTGAGATGCCTCCTGCTTTGCTTTTGTTGCCTAGAATTGCCTTTACTATTCTAGGTTTCTTCTGTTTCCAAATGAATTTTAGTAGTGTGTTCTCTAGATCTGTGAGATATGTCAATGGTATTTTGATTGGGATTGCCTTAAATCTGTATAACAATTTTGGGAGTATTGCCATTTTCACAATATTAGTTCTTCCTAACCAAGAGCAAGGAATACCCTTCCATTTTCTAATAACCTCTTCAATCTCCTTTTTCAGTGTAGCATAATTTTCAGCATATAGGTCTTTTACATTTTTAGTTAGGTTTATTCCTAAATACTTCATTTTTTACATGTTATTGTAAATGGCGATATTTCCATAATTTCTCTCTCAGTGAGTTTTTTGTTTGTGTACAGGAATGCTATTGATTTTTGAGCATTGACTTTGTATCCAGCTACACTGCTGAACTTGTTTATTACCTCTAGCAGTCTTTTAATAGAGTTTTTTGGGTCTTCTATATAGAGTATCATGTCATATGCAAATAGTGATAATTTAACTTCTTCCTTTCCTATCTTTACTGCTTTTATTTCTCTCTCTTGTCTGATTGCCCTGGCTAGTGTTTCCAGAACTATGTTGAAAAGGAGTGGTGAGAGTGGACATCCTTGTCTTGTTCCTGATTTTAAAGGGAAAGCTTTCATTTTTTGTCCATTGAGTATAATGTTGGCTGTTGGTTTGTCATAGATGGCCTTTATGAGGTTGAGGTAGACACCGTGTATTCTGAGTTTCTGAGGGGTTTTTATCATGAACATGTGTTGGACTTTGTCGAAAGCTTTTTCTGCATCTACTGAGATGATCATCTTCATCTGAGAAATGTCTGTTCATCTCAGATGCCCAGTTTTGGAGAAGGTCTTTGAATTTGGGAGACTTGATGTTTTCAGTTCTTTATGTGTTCTGGATATAAGTCCTTTGTCTGAGGGACTATTGGCTAAAATTCTTAACCATTCTGTGGGTTTTGTTTCTACTGGGTTGGTGATTTCTTCTGAAGTGTAAAAACTTTTTAATGAGATCCCAGTTGTTGATTCTTTGAAGTATTCCCCATGTGGTTTGCATTTTATTCATGAACTCTTTGCCTACCCCTATGTCTCCAAGATTTCTACCTTATCTTTCAGTAGATTTAGTGTTCCAGTTTTAATATTTAGATCTTTGATCCATTTTGACTTTAGTTTAGTGCATGGTGATAGACATGGGTCTAGTTTCAGTCTTTGGCATGTAGAAAGCTAATTTTTCCAATACCATTTATTAAAGAGGCTATCATTCTTCCAGTGAACATGTTGAGCCCCTTAGTCAAACGTTAGGTGGCTGAGTGTCTTTGTAGTTGTGTTTGCATCTTCTAATATGCTCCATTGATCCTCAGGTTTATTTCTTTGCCAGTGCCATGCTGATTTTGTCACTGTAGCTTTGTATTATAATTTCAAGTAAGGGATTGAGATGCCTCATGCCTTACTTTTATTGCCCAGGATAGCCTCTGCTATTCTAGATTCTTCTGTTTCCAAAGGAATTTTAGGAATATTTTCTCTAGATCTGTGAGGTATGTTAATGGTATTTTGATTGGGATTTCATGAAATCTGTCATCAGTTTTGGGACTATGGCCATTTTCACATTATAGGTTCTTCCTAACCAAGAGAAAGGGATATTTTTCAATTTTCTAATATTTTCTTCTATCTAAGTTTCTAGAGTACAATGATTTTCAGTATATAGTATCATATATCAGTATGTATCAGTATCTTTTACATTCTTTTTCCTAAATACTTCATTTTTTTAGATGCATTGTGAAAGGTGTTATTTCCATAATTTCTCACTCAGTGAGTTTGTGTACAGGAATGCTATTGACTTTTGAATGCTGACTTTGTATCCGGCTACTCTGCTGAATTTGCTTATTAACTATAGTAGTCTTTTGATGGAATTTTTTTGGGTCTTCTATATAAAGTATCATGTCAACTGCAAATAGTGATACTGTAACTTCTTCCTTTTGTATTCTTATTCCTTTTATTTCTCTCTCTTGTCTGATTGCTCTGATTGCTAATTTTTCCAGAACTGTGCTGAAGAGCAATGGTGATAGTAGATATCCTTGTCTTATTCCGATTTTAGAGTGAAAGCTTTCAGTTTTGGTCCATTTAGTATAATGTTGGCTGTTGGTTCGTCATAGATGGCCTTTATCGGATGGAGGTACATGCACATATTCTGAGTTTCTTCAGGGTATTTATCATAAAAATGTGTTGGACTTTATCAAAAGCTTTTTATGCATCTAATGAAATGATCACGTGATTTTTGTCTTGGTTCTGTTGATGTGATGTATTACATTTATTGATTTGTATATGTTAAACCATCCTTGAATTCCTGGGATAAATCCCACTTGGTCATGTTGTATAACCTTCTTGATGATTTGCTGCATTCTATTTTCCAGTATTTTGTTGAGAATCTTTGCATCAATGTTCATTAGTGCTATTGGCCTATTGTTCTCCTTTTTGGTTGGGTCTTTCTCTGGTTTTGCAATCAGAGTAATACTTGCCCTCGGGAATGTGTTAGGGAGGATTTCTTCCCTTTCAATTTATTTGAGGAGTTTGAGGAGTAATGGTGTTAAATCTTCCCTAAATTTCTTGTAGAATTCAGCTGTGAATCCATCAGGCCTTGGGCTTTTCTTTGTTGGTAAGTTTTTAATCACATTTTCAATTTTAGTAGCTGATATTGGATTATTCAAAATGGTAACAAATTCTTGATTGAGCTTTGGTAATTCACATGTTTCCAGAAATATATTCATTTCCTCTGAGTTTTCCATGCTATGTGAGTAAAGATTTTAAAAATAGGTATTCGTGATCCTTTGCATTTTCATGGGATCTGTAGTAATTTCTCTCTTTTAAGTCCTTCTTGCATGAATTTGAGTTTTTTTCTGTCTTTTTCTTGATAAGGATGGCTAGAAGCTTATCAATTTTGTTTATTCTCTCAAAAAAAGCTCTTTGATTCATTAATTCTTTTTCTTTTTTCTTCATCTCAATTGCATGAATTTCTGCTCTGATGTTTATAATTTCCTCTCTTCTATGAGATGTGGGTTTTACTTACTCTTCTTCTAGCAGTTTGAGATGTAGCATTACATTGTTCATTTGTGTTCATTGTTTTCTTGATTTGTGCTATGTATTTCCCTTATAGGACAGCTTTCATTGCATCCCACAGGTTTCTATATGTTACATCTGTATTTTCATTGAATTGTATGTATTCCTTAATTTCTTCTTTAATTTCACCTGTAACCCATTGATTGTTCAAGATATTATTTAATTTCCATGTATTTATGCTGGTTTTGCAATTTCTTTTGCTATTAATTTCCAATTTGAGTTCATCATGGTTAGATAATATGCATGGGATTATTTCAATCCCTTTGCATTTACTTTAAGAATGTTCTATGGGCTAATATATGCTCTATTTTGGAGAATATCCCATGCACAGTTGAGAAGAATGTGTATTCTAATGTGGTTGGGTGGAACACTCTGTACACATATACTAACTCCATTTGTTTACAGGTTTGATTCAGTTTTGTTATTTATTTGCCAATTTTTTGTCTAGTTGATCTATCTCATTGTGACAATGGGGTATTAAGGCCCTCAATTACAATTGTGTTGTTGCTTGTATTTTTTTATGTCTATTAGTATTTGTCTTATATAGTGGGATGCTCCTGTATTTAGTGCATATATATTTATGATTGTTAGCTTTTCTTCTTGAATGATTCCCCTGGTAAGTATATAGTGAATGTCATTATCTCTTTTGATCGTTCTTGGTTTGAAGTTCACATTGTCTGAAAACAAATAGCTACCTCTGCTTTTTTTCTGGCTTTCTGTCACATAGAATATTGTTTTCCATTCTTTGACTTTTAACTTATGAGTTTCCTTTTGAGTCAGATATGTTTGTTGTATACAGAATATTATTGGATCCTGTTTCTTGATCCATTCTGTCATCCTATTTCTTTTAATTGGTGAATTTACATTGATGGATATAACTGATATGTACTGACTCAACCTCATCATGTGATTTTCCTGCTGTTGCTTTTCTGCTTTTCCCCCTTGTTTAATTGCTTGCCTGATCTTACGATTTCTTTCTGTTGTTGTTTTGGGAATTGTAATCATTTCTATTTCTCTCTAATATGCCTTTCAGTATTCTTTCTAGGGTTGGTTTGGTGGATGAATTTCTTCAGTTGTTCTTTGTCATGGAAGTATCTTATTTCTCCATTAAATTTCAAAGAAAATTTTCCAGTGTACATCAATATGGGTTGAAAGTTGTTTTCTTTTCTTTCAGGGTTTGAAATACTTCACTCCAAGATTATCTTAACTAGAGGGTTTGTTCTGAAAAGTCTGCCATGATTCGAATAGGCTTTCCTTGATAGGTGAGTTGCATCTTTTCTCTAACAGCTTTTACTATTCTGTTTTTAAGCTGTATATCTGGGATCTTAATTATTACATGTCTGAGTGTAGGTTTATGTTGGTTGTGACTGTTTGGCATTGTATGCCTCACTTATCTGCATATCAGAGTCTTTCCCATGATTGGGAAATTTTCTGCTATTTCTTCTGGGAATAGTTTTCCTATATCATTTGCATTGACTCCTGCATCTTCATTGTTGCCTATTAGTTTCATCTTGTTTCTCTTGGCATCATCTTGAACCTGTTGAATGGTCATGTCATGCTGCCTTATTGTTTTTAAAAGTTCTACTCTTTCATGATCACTAACTGTGATCCTGTCCTCAAAGTCTGAAATTCTATCCTTAACTTCATTTAAATGGTTTCACCAGCTTTCAATAGAATTTTTTGTTTCTTGTCTATCTCTTTGAATTTGTTCCATAGATTCTGCTTGTTTTCTATATTGTCTATTCAAGGTTTCCATCATTTTCCCATGCTCCTGTACTTTTTTATCCATGTCTTCTCTAGCTATGCTGAGCAACTTCTTTATTAAGGTTGTCATTACTGTCTTTATGTGAGACATTATTTCTAATCTTATTTCCTCTATAGCCTCATGGATTTGTTTCTTTATTTCACTTGCTATCTTTTCAGAAATTTTAGGCATATGACTTTTAACATCCTCTATTTCAGTGTGTTCTGTACTTGTTCCTGATGAACTAGGTGTTTGAGATTGCATTTTGCTTTTTGTTTTGTCCTTTTCTCTTGTGCTGATGTTTGGTCTTTTGATCCTATTAGTCTCAACTGTCCATAGTACATGTCTTAGAGCCCCATTGTAGGGTTGGTGTTTGTCCAATCTCTGGGTCCCACAATGAAAGGGAGTGCCAGTCACCTGAATTCCTCCTGTAGGGCCATTGGATGAGTCCTATATTCTTGCTAGGCTGAGTAGCCTAGGAGTATTGATGTAAGTCAACCTTTCCTTCCTGCTGTTACTATGGCTTCAAGTTGTTGCAGGCCGCCATATCTACCTGGCTATAGTGTTTGCCTCAGTGAGAACCCTGCTGTGTCCCTAAGGTGTCTTAGTCCTTTTGATTTCCTCTGGGTTGGGGGTGGCCTTTTTTGACACTTTCTTCAACCCAGCTGGTGTTCTCTGTATGGAGGAAGGACTCACACACTCCTGCTGGCTTGACAATGTCCTACAGCTGGTGAGGACTTCACTGCTCTCCTGTTTACCCACTGAGGTCCTCTGTTTGAGGAGGAAACTCACCACACTGTTGCAAGCCTTCTGAGGCCCTCTGTGAGGATAAGGGTTACTGAGTCTCCTATTAGGCCAGCAAGGCTAGCCAAGGTCCAGGGGTTGAGGGGGAGGGGCAGTCAATGATCTGTGGCTGTCCTTGGTTCAAGGGTGAAAAGGAAGGGCAGCTGAAGATCTGTAGCAGTCTTAGGTCTAGGGGTTGAGGAGAAGGGTCAGCCCACAATCTGAAGTAGTCCCAGGTGTGGGAGTGGAGGGGAAGGGGTAGCCAATGATCCCAGGCCATAACAAGTCTAGGGGGCAAGGAGGAAGGTGGCCGATAATCCATGACCATCTTACATTCCAGGGGTAAGGAGGTGGAGGAATAGCCCATGATTTATGTCAGTTCTATCTCTGAGGATCCAGAAGGAGGGGCAGGCAATGATCCAGGGCCTTCCTAGGTCTTGGAGGGCAGGGTGAGGAGGAAGGGCAGCCTACTATCCAAGACTGTCCCAGGTCCTGAGGTCGAGGACATCCAACCATCAGCAGCTGCCCAAGGTATGGAGGATCCAGGGGGAGGGGCAGCCAATGATTAGGGCCACCCTAGGTGCTGGAGTTGAGGGGGAGGGGCAGCCAACCATCAGGAACCACCCCAAGTCTAAGAGTCAAGGGGCTAAACTCATTTACAGTAATTGATAGGCTCCTCCTTTATTAGTGTTTGTATCCCTAGGGCTAGAGATACATTCAACCTGAGAATTTTTGATATTATGAAACAAACTTCAAATTGGTCAGAATGTTGTGAGCTTAGACAACTTGGTTTAAAATAGCACAAATCACAACCTTACAATACCAATTTTAATAGTGGCAAAGTATTTTTGGTTGTCAAGTGTCTGATTGGGCAAAATTATTAATCTAATAGTATTACATATAAAGTTACAAAACCACATTCTGAAATCAAGCCATCTGAGACAGATTCAAGTAAGCAAATTGCTCAGATTTCCATCACACAAACACACACACACACTATTTGTCTGTCTGTGTGTGTTATGTTTTAGTGATTGCAGTATTATTTTTGTCATTCTCATAAAGCATGCTGAACATATTCTAAGGCACCACACTCCTAAAATTGCTGTGGTTATATTGCTTAGGATAAGACTTGCAAATCAGAAAACTGAAAATCCTTTCAAATATTTGCTTCATGGTTCTGGCATCAATTCCCCCTGTAGTGACACTGTTGGAACAAAAAAATCGCAACATGACTGAGAGGACCATCCATTACCAGCAAGAGGCATGATGTGATTGTGAAAAATTCCTCATTTCTCAGGAGATAAAGGTTGCCCTAATTTCAAAACCAAGCTCGCAGTTCTTTGCAAAAACAAAATGCTGAGTAATAACCACAAATATTTCATTAATGATAAACGTTGTTATATTAATTCAGTCTTCTTTCAAGATAGCAGGACCACCTGGTAGATTGAAAAAGGAAAAAGAGGATGCACAGTTTTGTTAAAGAGAAATAGAAAACACCAATTTTTAGGAATGATTCAGACTACATTAACATGGATAAAGCACCATGTACATATAAAACAACTGTTGATATAGAAAGTCACATGCAATCTTGAAGACAAAGCACAAGACAAGTGCTAAATGGTGATTTTCATCAGTAAAAATTTCAAATTAATTGCAAACAGCATTTTTATGACTCTAAAACTCATTTTTAAAATAATATTTATCAAGTAGTTTAAAAAATAGAAAAATTTAGGCCACCTGCTGAAAGTGAGAAATTATGAATAATCAAAATTAGCTCCACAGGATCCAGATCACAAAGCAGCAAATTTCTAGCATAAATATTTGACAGGTTCCATTGTCTAGCTATCCTCACTGAGAAAAATAACAATTATTTGCTTTAGGAAAAGAAAAACCAAACTAGTCTCAAATCCTTTGCTTTTTTGTATATCATTTTACAGTTAGATCAGCATGTTTCTAAAGATTTCAAAACACTATACAATTATAATCTCCATAGTACTGAGCTGTCAAAAGAAAGGGGGTTTTAAGAAAATAAAGCCTGTGCAAGGTGACCTCAAAAGCTACCAGTAAGTATAGATAAAACTCCTAAGTGTCAGTTTATATCCTCCTGTTTCAACCTTCTCACTTAGGAAACACATGCATTCTATTTCCATATTCTTTTCAAAAGCATGCCCCCAAGAATTTCCAACTTGAAAGAAAAAGCCTCTTGTCTTCAACTGAAAATATAGTATATGAATATATTAGAATAGTAAAAGGACAGCCTGATCATTATATTTTTTGGCTACAGATCCATTCCAATGCCAGGCTTATTCAGTAAATACTTTTGAAATTAATTAATCCAATTAAATATCCACAAAAACTTAATTTTTTCATAGGTAAGTATACAATCAAGTTGACCCAAATCCATAAATAACAGACTTGTTTTAAATAGGATATTTTTAAGAATTTTACAAGCTCTTTCTTAATCTAAAACAAGAATGTTAAAGCAGAATAGCTTCGTACTTAAGTCCAGGAAGTTCAAAATTCTCCATTAACACTACAGAATGTGGGTCCTGAACTCTAAAATGTGTTGAAATATTAATTCATATCTGCCTCTCTCAGAGGCACTGAAAAAAAAATTTGGTCATTTAAATTGGGCTTAAAAGTCATTAGGTATTCGAAGTATAAAGAATCATAAATTTGATAATCAAGTTTGTTAGCTACTAGATATTATATAATAGAAATAAATAATGCAAATATCATCAAAGAACATCCAGAATAGAAAAGGCAGAATAAAGACAAAACAAAAGAAACTGATTAAATCTAGCATAAACAAACAGAGTACTTTCCCTAATCCTACCCTTAAACCAAAGAAACTGGAGAACTGATTTCTGATTAAACTATATTTTGACCTGAACTGTCTATGCAGAGATAACTTTTTAAAAATAATTATGTATCCACTACTCTAGAGGTTGAAAAATTCAATACTTAGTTATCCACTTCATCTTTACATGATATATTTTTGATAATTTTAAAAACTTAAGTACTAAATTTTTTCCTGTCTGTACATCTGAGAGAACATATGGATTACTTCAAACTCACTTTTTGCTTGTGACCTTAATATGATGGGAGACAACCACTGTCACATTTAAAAATAACTTCAGCAGATTATCAGACAGGCCTGGCAAAGGAAGGGCCTGGACTGGGATGACATCCTCACACTGAGACATAAGGAGGCTCAACTAGACCAATGCAAGGGAGGGTAATTTCTCTTGAAGAGCTAGAGAAATCTCACTCCCATCCCATTTTTTACGGTGCTTTCTCTTTTCCTCAAACCTAGAGATAATGTCTTCATGGAAAACATGCTGTGAGGATAACATATATGCCTTGGGGTTTGGGGAAATGAGGTCTTGGGCCTAACTTACATGAGAAGTGACTGTGGTGGGAGTTGCCTGCCACAGAGTTAATGACAGGAGTACTATTTGTGGAAACTAATTAATTTCCACAAAGAATGAGGGAAAGTTCATATTTTATGTGGATTAAATATGGGGAGAGAAGATTGAGGGAAATGAGAAAGAGGATACTAGCATCAAGTTATTTTTAGATACCAAGAAAAAGGCCCTCCTTGAAGGTGAGGAAGGACTCTCAACAAAAAGCTGAATATGAACAGTTAGCAACTCAGGGAAATGAACTCCCAGTAGAGCCTAAGCAACCTGTCCATACAGGTGCATCCACTTATTTCAAGAAATCTGACAAAGACCCCAGCAATGATAGGGGAAGTCTCCAAAGAACAAGATAATGAAATGCAGATTTGATCATGCAATGGCCAACTATAGTTCATAGCATTACTTGTCAAGTAAGATATTTCCTGAGTAGAAGCCAGCAGCAATTCACAACTTCTCTGGGACCCAGATTGAAATACCTAGAAAACAACTAGTACATAGCAAAGAGGGGGAATAAAGAACACTGGGAATCAAGAAAGAGCCAACGGGGGGAACTCAGTGAGCCAGGCATGAGGAGAGAAACCCCACCTACCACCTCTCTACTATTCAGGGAACCTCCACCTGGAAGAACCCGGGTGTCTAGCCCATTCTCCTACACAGATGGCTGGGCGGCCAGCACAGGAAGCACTGACTCAGCAATTGTCTCATCCAGATGAACCAAGGGTAAATCCACTCTAACAAAGGGAAACACTTTGCATACAAGCCCCTAATTTATGATTGGTTCTGTTATATAACTATAAACTTTGTTCCCATAGTCTAAAGTACAAAATCAATAATTACCACAGTTTGTCAATTTCTAAATTGTGTTCGATGCTATCATTATTGCTAATTGTACTATTGTAGCTAGGACGCCATATCTATTGTAATCAATTGTTCTCCCTTGTGTAGCAATATTAGGAAACTCTAGAATAATAACCTCACCACAGCCTTTTACCAAATGAACAAGAACTGAGCTAAACATAAGCAAACATTTCACTCTTAATTAATTGGGAAGGTAGGAGCTTGAGATAAGCACAAACCGAGAATCTTTTACACAAGAAGGTATCCCTAAAAAACACATTCTTCCTAATGAGGTCTTGATACTAGTGATATTACCACCTACCATCAAAGCTCATAAGGATCATCACAGAAAACAAAATAAAAAAATTTTTGAAATAGAAAATGTCAGCCCATCCATCCTAGCTTGTGGAGTGGATCTTCAGTGCTGACTTTTTCCATCACGAGGATTTTAATGGTTACTTCTACAAAAGAAAACCAGTAACTGACAGCACAAGGATTGGCTGGACTGGATTGGAGCAAAGAGACTTCAGGAGTCGAAGGAGTGTGACAATGTCATTCAGAATTCAACCCTAGAAAAGTAAATGAAACTTTCTTCAAAATTTAAAATAGAGTCTAGTGTGTTGATTCCAAAGGAGTTCCATCCTTTGCCCTTCAGCTCATCAGAGGTCTCCTCTGTGGAGGGTCCTATTTCATCATTTGTGCCTAAGTTGCTAAGTGCCTGCCTTCTCAAGATTCTTGGAGAGGTGAATTTTGGAAATACACTGAAGCTGCAAGATTGTCAACATTCCCAGGACATGTGCATTTGTAAAGAAAACATGAGTGGCATAGTGGTACCTGGTTATGCCCAAATATGGAGCAAGAGGTCAGGGATGTCTGAGGCACAAAGAATGTTCCTAGAAATAGTGAAAGGAAGGAAGAATTTTAAACTGCTGATCTACATCAAGACTAGAAAAGTTAAAACTTTTTATCTAAATGATAATATTAAAAGTGTAGCCTTTATATACTATGGAGAAAACCTCACTCATCTACATTTGGCTTTCCAAAATAATGGCTTCTTGATTGTTGAAAGATTATCTTCCATGGATGCTGAACAATTGAAGGTATTCCTGGAGTGTCCCTCAAGACAATCCTGAACAATTCAAGCCCTAATGAGGAAGATAGTGAGAGTGTGTCTACCAGTACAGCAACACAGACCAGTGAAAGTTCATTGCCCATCATTTGTAACAAATCTGATGAGGAATGCTCAGGGACAGACTGAGAAAGTGGAACATATATTCATAATATATCTTTGCTTTCATCCAAATCATCGACAATTGCTAGTAAAGAGTCAGAAACTCAATGTGGGAGGAAAGAAATAACACAATCCTCTGATTCAGAGGTGAATGAAAGTGAGAAATTCCTTATAAAATACAATGCAAATCCCTTGAAGTATAAAAGCCACAATTGGAAGAAGCAATCAAAGGCAAGAGAGTTAAAGAGCAATAAGAAATCTGCATCTGTATTAATAGCCAACATTTTTGATGATCGTCCCCTGGGTGATATTTACCTCCAATGTCTCACTGAGAATGCACTTTGAGAGCTTCTGCTGGTACTAATTTATAGTGCAGCTAGCCTAGAGCCCAAGTTGCCCAGTAGATTTTACTCACAGGCATGGTGGAAAGGTCTCCCCAATTTGGGAAATACCTTTACATTAATGCTGTCTTACATTCCCTCTGTTCAATTCCATTGTTTGTTAATGATGTAACTCAATCAGTGTTTCCCATGGGTAAGAATTTCCCATGATATTTTCTCCTGTGCATGGCACTCCTGCTTACTATGAAAGATGTTTTTAACATGAGCATCAAGGATAAGTTACTTGTGACTATTAAAAAAACACTTTCACTAGTTGCGGAGATATTTGCTATGGACACACAGAACAATGCACATGAATTTTAAAGCTTCTGCTTAGATCAGATGATGGAGGGTTTCCAAATACCAAAGGTTTTTGGCAGAAGTAAGAAGAAATCTGAACACCAAAGTTCACCTCAGCAGGCATTTGCTGGTGATTCTGCTGCTGGAGTGGCTGGTTGTCCAGTCATGACTAATTTTGAGTGTGAGTTACTGTGTCCTATATTTTGTAAAGCTTGGGGTCAGGCTGTTTACAAGACAGAACTGAATAATTATCTCTCTATCACCTTCCACAAGGAAAGAAAGCACAGCCTTTGTCTATTCAGTCTACTATTGATACTTCTTTGAAACAGAAGGGCTTGAGTATAAGTATGAGAAGTGTAAGCACAAGAAATCTGATGTAGTGTACAAGTTCAGCAGGCTACTTTGGATTCTTATTATTCACCTGAAACACTATTGCTCTAATGAGTTTTTGTCACTAAGGAAGGATGACCAGGCAGTCACTATTTCCACATATTTAGATTTGTCTTCTCACTGCAATGAGGACACCAAGCCATCTGTTCCTCTTAGCAGAAATGCACACATTAGAGATATGTGATTACTAATAGCATTTCAAAAGCTAAATTTTAGTATCCTTTGCTCGTTATCTTTAGTGAAGTCATAAAATCCTAAGAATTCCAGAACAAAATGCATGAAGTCAGGCAAGGAGTCTGATTCATAAAAATCCCAAAGTTTGCTTAAAGGGAAGAGTACAATGGAAGAAGGTGGATAAGACAGAGTCAGAATTGGCAGGCTTGGGAGATGCAGTACTGACCAGAGAAGAGCAGCTATCCAGCTCAGTGATAAATCTGGAAGACACTTACCTTCCTCTGTTCTCCAGATATTCAGGTAAACACTTTAGCAGCTCAAACATCTGTCTTACAGAAGTACAAGTTCAAGGAGTACCTGAAAATCCAAAAGTAAAGAAGTCTGGAAAAATCAGTACATTTGCAGAGTCATATTTTGATAGTGTCAGTGAGACCACTGAAGACTTTTCCAAAAATAAAACCAGAGTTACAGTAAGATCCCAGAAGGTGACCAAACAAAGTGAGGAATGTAATGGGATGGGAATCCATAAAGTTGCTCCTCAACACACACTTCCTGAAGGTCTTCCAAAGCCAGATACCCAGAGGTACTGAGTAAACATTAGAGGACACACAGAATTAAATCTGCAGAAGGCTAAACCTGGAAACAAAGATAGTTCTGGTAAGAAGACGGAATCAAAAACCCTGGCACCAGAAGAAAAGGCTGGTGACATAACTTCTCATACTTATAAGCTCATTGGTATCATCAGCTATCTCAGAAGTACCCTTAATTCAGGACACTACATCAGTGATGCCTATGACTTTACAAAGCAGGCCTGGTCCACTTACAATGATCTGCTGGTATCAAGTATCTCAGAGTCCCAGATGCAGAAGGATAGGCTTTGTTCAGGATATATCTTCTTTCCCATGTATAGTGAGATCTTTGAAGAGCTGGAGCTAAGGATAAAGACCTCCCAGGTTTAGGCTCAAGCTCAGGCTCAGTCTCAGTCTCAGTCTGTCTCAGGCTCATAGCACCAAGGCAAGGAAGGCCTCTTAGGAAGGCAGACACTTCTGTGCTCAGATCTCTTGGATTGTCTCACTCACTACCACTTCCTCCACAGAAAGAGAACTCTGAACTATATAGAGCTAGAGATTAGTCTTAAGACTGAAGTTCAAACAAACACTCTTAGGGGAAAAAAAAATCACCATTCTAACCTCGATGTACATTTCAGTCCCACAGCTCCGGTTGATGAACCTACTTCTCTCCTCCAAGGTAGATGTGCTTTTCATGTTCTACTGCAGTGCTTTGAAAAGTGTGTCCATCAGCAACATCACAGGAATAGGGGACCTAATTTGAAATGCAGCCTTTTGAGTTCCACTGAAGACCTACTGATCCAGAAACGAAACAGAGAGCAGCAAGAATAGAAATCTGATAGAGATTCTGAAATTTAAGAAAGTGTAAGCACTACTATAGTTTGTAGAGCATGTTGCTGTTATTTTGTTGTCACACATCTGAGTTTCTTGTTTATAAAAGACTTTGACTGCATTTTTAGCATTTATTTTTGGATATGTTTTTCTTTGTGAACTTACCGAAAAGTAACCCAGAAAAGTGCAAGTCTGCAGGCAATCATACCCAGTGCTTTGGTAGAAAAATAATAGTTACTGGGATCCCGACCAAAAGAAAAATTAAACGAGACTGATAATTTTTGAATCTTCTTGTTACTGAACACCATACCATGTCAAGTCTTCAGAGTGCCTATGGAGCCTCTCCCTTCTCTTTCTTAATTCTCAAATGGGGGGAATCTGTCCTCACACTGGGATTTTAAAGAGAGAAAAGTTGATTTGCCCACTTTTCCTGTATGTGTGCTAGAAAGCTATTGACACCCTTGCTGATAAGAGCTCGGTGTTGGACTGCTCAGAGGAATGCTTACATTGCCTACAAGGAACTTTGTTTACCTGGATTTACCTATGGAATCTTGAAGAATCTTTTGCATTCAACATTACAAGACTAACTTTTTAGATTTCTTTTATACCTTTGTGCTTTATAGCATGGTAACTTTGTTCTTTTAGTAAGTAAACAATATATGTTTAAAAGTAGATTTGTAGGATTTGAAAGTTTTACTTGTTACCATTTTGGTACAACCTGAGAAAATGTATGGAAATGACCTGTTTGTGAGGAAAACCACATGGCTTTTCAGCATGATTATGTTCTGTAAGCACTACAGGGGTTTCGTACTATCTCTGTAATGCTTTTTCTTGCTTTTGAGGCAGTGAATCTGTAGTGCCTTGCATCTTTTTTAGGAATGAATGACTTGTAATGTGTCTTTCTTATACTACATGGAGGGATTGGTTTTTAATACTACCTTTTCCAACACAAGTTTCCCCCTGAATGTGGGGTATGGTGTTAGTAGGGCTATATTAATCCAAGAATTTATTGATGATGTTCTTAATCCTAAGGATCTTTAAAGAGGTGAATTATAATTCAGTAGTGTAGGAAAGTTAGGTAATGCTCTCTAAAGTGAAAAAATGGATTCTAAAGCTTGGAGATTCTGTCATTTAGAATATAGTATATGTCAGAAGGAGATCTGAATGGGACCTGAAGATTAGTGAGACATATAGGTGAGGGTTTCCTAGTTAACTTAGTCTCCTAGAAATTGTTACCAACAGTGACATGCTTCCATTTATGAAAGACTTTACCATCTGAGGAAGCTGAAGAATAAGGGGAGATTTTCATGTAGAGAGAGAAGTAATAATTTCTGAATTCCAAGCTTTTGACCTCTTTAGGATATTCAATTCTGAGCCCAGTTATATAGGTCTTATAATAAGAGTTTTAGTAAAAGTTGTTTTGAAAGAAATCCAAAAATAGAGTTGTCTGAAGTTAAGAGATTTTTTAAGTATGAAGTTCAACCTAGAGGTGGTTTTAACCATGTAATAGTTTCAAGTGCAGGACAGTTTGAAAAGTGAAAAAGATAATAGGGTACCCATGACAGAAGATCTTGTCTGGCACCCATCATTTCCCAATGAAAAAAGTTCTGAAAAACATGAATGGATACATACTGCCTATATGCTGCAGGGTTTCTTTAAATAAAAGATGAAGAACTCAAAAAATAAAGAAAAGAAATAGAAAATGTCAACATGAAGAACCAAGATTCAATCTCAGATCTCCAGACCACACAGAACAAGTCCAGGAGACATAAATGTGGAATAAATTGAAACTCACACACTTGAAGTTTCTGAAATGATAGCAAATGAAGTAAAGAAACATCTGCATGAGGCTACAGAGGAAATCAGGTGAAAAATAATCTCTTGGGTTAAAACACAAATGATAACAATAATGAAAAAATTGCTGAGCACATCTAAAGAAGACACAGATTAAAAAAAAAATACAGGAGAATAGGAAAATGACAGTGACCTTGAAAGAACAATACAAGAAAGAACTGGAATGCATGAGACACATTCAAAGAAATATCCAGGAAATTGAAAATTCCTTTGAAAGCTGGGAAAATGCTTGAACAAAACTGAAGATAGACTTTCAGAACTTGAAGACAGTATTACAGCTAGTGACCATGAAAGAAACTATTTCTCAAAAATAATAAGGAAGACAGGGATTTATCTCAGGTGTATAAGTGCTTGCATGGCAAGCACAAGGTCATGAGTTCAATCCTTGGTAACAACAACAAAAAAAAGGAATCAGAAAATAACAGTTCAACAGCTGCAACATGATGCAAAGAAAATATATATCTGATAGGTGTCAATGAAAAAGTAAAAGTCAACACAAATGACATAAAGCAATTATTTACAGAAGTAATAAAAGAAAAATTTCCAACCATGGGAAAAGAATCTTATACTACATAAGTGAGGCATATAGCACTCCAATTAGTCATAAACAAAATCAGTCTGTGATCGGACATATAATAATCAAGATTCCTCAGCCTGGACCACCTATAACACCCAGACTAATGCTGCTAGCCCACCCCATGGCCCAGACTACCTATGATGCCCAGACCAATGCTGCCAGCCTGCTCTTTGGGGACACCTTCACCTCCTGGACCTAGTACTGATGTTGACCTTTGGTTCCCACCCCTTCTCCCAGAACCTTGGACTACAGCAGATTACCATGACTACCTTGATGGGAGACTCAGGAACCCCACACCCAAAGAGAAGACCTCATCAGGCTCCAGTCAGTGTGATGAATTTGCCCCTAAAATAGTCTGCAGTGGATAAATAGGAGCAGTAATGAAGCTCCTTCCAACTGTAAGACCTTGGCAAAACTGGCAAGAGGGTGGGTGATCCCCTCCTCCACAAAGTGAACATCAGACAGATTGAAGAATGTGCCAATAAGGTCTCCCACAACTTGGAGAAAATTAAAAAAGCTCATGAGACACCCAGTGACATAATAGGGCCTCAGCCAACACAAACACAGTGACCTGCAATAAATTGCAGGAGATACCAATGGCAGGAACTAAGAGTTGACCTACATCAATACTTCTAGGCTAGTTAGCCCAGGAATAATGTAGGACTCACCAACAGGTGAGCTCTGCAGGAGGAATTCAAGTGACTGGCTCTCCTCTTCATTGTGGTACTCAGCAAATGGACAAACTCAAACACAAATGAAGTAAAGAAACAATGGCATAAGGCTGCAGAGGAAATCAGGTCAGAAATAATCTCCTGAGTAAAAACAGAAATGACAACAATAATGAAAAAATAGGACCCTAAGATTCACACTACCAACAGTTGAGACTATTGGAATTAAAAGACCAAATATTTGCTCAAAAAGTAAAAATGAAAAGACAAAATGCAATCTCAAACATCTAAGCCATCAGAAGCAAGTATAGGTGACACTGAAATAAAGGACTTTAAAAAATTGTATCCCAGAAATCTCTGAAAAGATAGCAAATGAAATAAAGAAACAAATTCATGGGGCTATAGAGGAAATCAAACTAGAAATAATGTCTTATGTAAAGACAGAAATCACAAGCTTAGTAAATGAGTTGTTCAACATAGCTAGAGAAGAAATAAATAAAAAAATACAGGAGCATGGGAAATTGATTGAAACTTTAAATGAACAATATAGAAAACAAGTAGAATCTATGGAACAAATTCAAACAGATAGCCAAGAAGCAAAAAATTCTATTGAAAGCCGGTAAAACCATTTAAATGAAGCTAAGGATAGAATTTCAGACCTTGAGGACAGGATCACAGTTAGTGATCATAAAAGAGTAGAACTTTTAAAAACAACAAAGCAGCATGAAATGACAATACAGTAGCTCCAAGATGATGCCAAGAGAAACAATATGAGACTAATTGGCATCAATGAAGATTGTCATCAATGAAGACTCAATGAAAATGACATTGGTAAACTAGTCACAGAATTAATAGCAAAAAATTTCCCAAACATGGAGGAAAAATCTTATATACAGATAAGTGAAGCATATAGAATGCAAAACAGTCACAACCAACATAAATCTATACCCAGACATATAATAATTAAAATCCCAGACATACAATATAAAAAACAGAATAGCAAAAGTGGTTAGTGAAAAGACACAACTCACCTATCAAGGAAAGCCCATCAGAGTCACGGCAGACTTTTCAGCACAAACCCTCAAGTTAAGATAAGTTTGAAGTACAGTATTCCAAGACCTGAAAGAAAACAAATTTCAACCCACATTGATGTACCCAGCAAAACTGTCCTTCAAATTTAATGGAGAAACAAGATACTTTCATGACAAAGAACAACAGAAGAAATTCATATCCACCAAACCAACACTAGAAAGAGTACTGAAATGCTTACTAGACAGAGAAAGAAATGATCACAATTTCCAGAACAACAGAAAGGCACTAGGCAGGGCAAGCAATTAAACAAGGGGGAAAAGCAGAAAACAAACAACTGGAACATAACATGACAAAGTTGAGCCAGCACATATCAGTGATATCCATAAATGTAAATGGCCTCAATTCACCTATCAAAAGAAATAGGTTGACAGAATGGATCAAGAAAAAGGAACCCACAATATGCTGTTTACAAGAAACACATTTGACTCAAAAGGGAATTTATAGATTAAGCCAAAGGGTAGAAAGCAATATTCCATGCAACAGGAACCCAGAAAAAAGCAGGGGTAGGTATTCTGCTTGCAGACAATGGGAACTTCAAACCTAAAATGATTAAAAGATATAAAGAAGGTCACTACATACTTGTTAGTGGAAAACTTCAAGAAGAAGAACTAACAATTATAAATATATATGCACAAAATAGAGGAGCACCCAACTATATAAGACAAATACTAATGGACATGAAAAGCCAAATACACAAGAACACAATTGTAATAGGAAACTTTAATACACTGTCCCAAAGAGATAGCTCAATTAGACAAAAAGTCAGCCAAGAAATAATAGAGCTGAATCATACCTGTGAGCAAATGGACTTAGTAGATGTCTACAGAGTGTTCCACCCAACCACATCAGAATATACATTTTTCTCAGCTGCATATGGAACATTCTCAAAAATAGACCATATATTAGTGCATAAAACATTCTTAAATAAATGCAAAGGGATTGAAATTATCCCATGCATTATATCTGATCATAGTGCACTGAAATTGGAAATTAATGGCAAAAGAAACTGCAAAAGCTGCATAAATAGATAGAAATTAAATAACAAACTTCTGAACAACCAGTGGGCTACAGGTGAAATTAAAGAAGAAATCAAGCAATACTTGCAATTCAATGGAAATGCAGATATAACATAGCATAACCTGTGGGACACAATGAAAGCAATCCTAAGAGGAAAATACATAGCAAAAAAAAGTCACATCAAGAAGACAGAATGAGCACAAATAAACAACTTAATGTTACATCTCAAGATTCTAGAAAAGGAAGGCAAATCCAAAGCTCATACAAGAGAGTAAAGTATAAAAACCAGAGTAGAAATTAATGCAATTAAAACTTAAAAAGAAGAATTAAAATATTAGAGAGCTAGTTTTTTGAGAGAATAAACAAAATTGATAAACCTCTGGCCAACCTTATCAAGAAAAAGAAAGAAAAAACTCAAATTCATGCAATAAGGATTGAAGAGAGAAATCATTACAGATCCCATGAAAATTCAAAAGATCATGAATATGTAATTTGAAAATCTCTACTCATGTAGGGTGGAAAATAGAGAGTAAATGGAAAGATTTCTAGAAGCATATGAACTACCAAAGCTCAATCAAGAAAATATAACAATATTGAACAACCCAATATCAGCTACTAAAATTGAAAATGTGATTAAAAATTTACCTACAAAGAAAATCCCAAGGCCTGATGGATTCACAGCTGAATTCTACAAGAAACTTAGAGAACATTTGATGCCAATACTCCTTAAACTCTTCCAAAAAATTGAAAGAGAAGCAATCCTCCCCAACTCATTCATGGAGGCAAGTATAACTCTGATTCCAAAACCAGATAAAGACCCAAACAAAAAGAAGAACTATAGACCAGTCTCACTAATGAACATTGATGCAAAGATTCTCAGTAAAATACTGGCAAATAGAATGCAAAAAATCATCAAGATTATACACACCATGACCAAGTGGGATTCATTCCAGGAATGCAAGAATGGTTTAGCATATGCAAATCAATAAATGTAATACACCACATCAACAGAGCCAAAAATAAAATCCACATGGTCATCCCAATAGGTGCAGAAAAAGCTTTCAATAAAGTCCAACACTTGTTGATGATAAAAACCCTTCAGAAACTCAGAGTACATGGTATTTACCTCAATCTCATAAAGGCCATCTATGACAAACCAAGAGCCAACATTATACTAAATGGACAAAAACTGAAAACCTTCACTCTAAAATCAGGAACAAGACAAGGATATCCACTATCACCACTCCTATTCAATATAGTTCTGGAAATACTAGCCAGAGCAATCAGACAAGAGAGAAATAAAAGGAATAAAGACAGGAAAGGAAGAAGTAAATTATCACTATTTGAAGATGACATGATACTTTATATAGAAGACCCCCCAAAAAAAAACTCCATTAAAAGATTACTAGAGGTAATAAGTTCAGCAGTATAGCTGGATGAAAAGTCAATGCTCAAAAATCAATAGCATTCTTGTACACAAACAAAAAATTCACTGAGAGAGAAATTATGGAAATATTGCCCTTTACAATAACATGTAAAAAAAAATGAAATACTTAAGAAACAACCTAACTAAAAAACAAAAGGCCTATATGCTGAAAATTATACTACACTGAAAAAGGAGATTGAAGAGGATATCAGAAACTGTAAGGATATTCCTTGCTCTTGGCTAGCAAGGGCCAAAATTGTGAAAATGGCCATATTCCTAAAACTGTTATACAGACTTAATGCAATCCCAATCAAAATACCATTAACATACATTACAGATCTAGAGAAAATACTTCTAAAATTTATTTGGAAAAAGAAGAAACCTAAAATAGCAAAGGCAATTCTGGGCAACAAATGCAAGGCAGGAGGTATCTCAATTCCTGACTTGAAATTATACTACAAAGCCACAGTGATAAAATCAGCATGGTACTGGCAAAGAAATAGACCTGAGGATCAATGGAACACATTAGAAGATGCAAACACAACTACAAAGACACTCAGCCACCTGCTATTTGACAAGGGTGCTAAACATGTTTGCTGGAGAAAGGATGACCTCTTCAATAAATGGTGTTGGAAAAATTGGTTTCCCACATGCCTAAGATTAAAACTAGACCCATGTCTACCACCATGCAGTAAACTAAAGTCAAAATGGATCAAAGATCTAAATATCAAAACAGAAACACTAAATCTATTGGAAGACAAGATAGGTAGAAAACTTGGAGACATAGGGGTAGGCAGAGAATTCATGAACAAAATGTAAGCTGAATGGGAAAGACTTCAAAGAATCAACAACTGGGATCATATCTTATTAAAAAATTTTTGCACTTCAAAAGAAATCACCAACAAAGTAAAAAGAAAACTCACAGAATGGGAAAGAATTTTAGCTGACAATCCCTCAGACAAAGGACTTATATCCAGAGTATATAAAGAAAGGAAAAATATCAAGCCCCCCAAATTCAAAGACCCTTTTCAAAAATGGGCATCTGAAAAGAACACACATTTCACAGGCAAAGATATACAAATGGCAAATAAATACATGAAGAAATGTTCACCATCTCTGGTCATTCAAGAAATGCAAATTAAAACAGCACTGAGATTTCATCTCACTCCAGAAATAATGGCTACCATCAAGAAAACAAAATAATAAATGTTGGCAAGGCTTTGGAGAAAAAGAATGCTTCTCCACTGTTGGTGGGAATGTAGATTGGTGCAACCACTATGGAAATCAATACGGAGATTCCTCAACAAACTAGGATTAGAAGTTCCATTCAAGCCAGCTATTCCCCTTCTGGGTATTTTCCAAAAAAAAAATTGAAAAGATTATGCCACAGTGATATATATATGCACCCATGTTTATAGCAGCAAAATTAGTAATAGCTAAATCTTGGAAATGACCAAAATGCCCATCAACTGCAGAGTGGATGAAAAAGACATGTGTTTGTATAAAATGGAATATTATCTCAGCTATAAAAAAGGATATATTTTTGAGGCCTTTATATGTAAATGGAGGTAACTTGAGACTATATACTCATAAGTGAAATAAATCAGACTCACATTTGTAAATACTGTATTGTCTTTCTAGTGTAAAAAATAATAAAAACTAAAGAGTAATAAGGTCCAAAGTACATAATAGATATTGTAAAATTGAAAGGGGAGGAAAGTGCTGTAAAGGATGTAACTATATGAAGTTTAAGTGTGTAAGATAGATGACCATATTACTGTTTCCATTGGATCATTGAACAGAATGGTTTGCACTATCAGTGTTTGAGTGTCCACTTTTTATGCTTTGATTTTGTACCTTGAACAACTATTTCTAAGAGGACAATATGTAACTTATCAACTAGTAATTTCTTGGTGTTAATGTTTTTCTTTGAAATTGTGTATTACTTCTACTCTTTTCTCTGTTTTGTCTTGTTTTTCTTTCTTTTTTCTTTCAATAAAAAATAATCAGGATTACAGAAATTCAGAACAAAAAAAGAATATTAAAAACTTTTAGAGAAAAGAAACAGATCACTTATAAAGGAAAGTGCATCAGAAAAATGGAATATTTATTAACACAAACCATCAAGTCAAGAAGAGTTTGGAGTGAGGTATTTCAGTTCCTGAAAGAAAAGGAACTTCCAACCCAGACTGATGTACCCTATAAAAATATCATTCAAAATTAATGGAGAAATAAGAATCTTCCACAACAAAGAAAAAAATTCAAGACCACTAAACCAACCCTTCAAAGAATACTGAAAAATATCTGGAAAGATAAAAAATAACCACAGTTCCCAGAACAACAACATAAAGAAACCACCAGACAGGGTCAGTAGTTAAACAGAGGACAAAAGCAGGGAACCAATGGCAAGAAAATAACATAACAAAGATAAATCAATATATATCAGTTATAACCATCAATGTAAATGGCCTAAATTCACCAAGCAAAACAAACAGACTGGCAGAGTAGATCAAGAAATAAAATTCAACAATACACTGTATACAAGAAACACATTTAACTCAAAAGGAAGTTCATAGACAGAAAGTCCAAGGATGGAAAACAATACTTCATATGACAGGAACTGAGAAAAAAGCAAGGGTAGTGATCCTGTTTGGAGACAATGTGAATTTCAAACCAAGCATGACCAAAACAGATAAAGATGGTCACTGCATGTTAGGGGAAAACTTCAAGAGGAAGAGATAGCAATCATGAACATATATGCACCAAATATGGGAGCACTCAACTATATAAGACAAATATTAATACATGTGAATAATCAAATAAGTAATAACATAGTTGTAACAAGGGACCTTAACACCTCATTGTCATACAGAGATAGATCAAAGAGACAAAAATTCAGCTAAGAAAAAACATCAGAATACAAATTCTTCTCAGTTTCACATGGGACAGTCTCTAAAACAGATCATATATTAGCCCACAGAACATGCTTCAGGGGAGATTGGAAGATGGCTGACTGAGTGGCGGCATGATAAGAGAGCCTCTCTGAGGAAAAAAATAAAAATAAAAACAACTCAGATGCTTGAATCTGGCAACATGGAGAAATCCAGACAAAAGGAGAGGAATTCTCATGACCCAGGAAGAAACTGAGGAAAAAGAAAAAGAAAAAAGAAAGAAGAAAAAGAAGCATGGACAGAGGGCTGGAGCCAGGCAAGCCCCGATTGCTGTACTGCTGACAGGTGACTCATGATTGAGCTGAGATTGTGGCCCTGCTGAGAGAGTGGGTTGGTGAACTCCAGACCCTCAGCTGGAGGAGGCGCTGGGACAGGAAGTGGAAACAGCCAGTCGAGCTGCACGAACTTTGGTGAGTGATGGGAACTGGATTCTGCAAACTTGGAGGACTGGCTGGGAGACATTTTGGAGTTGGGCAGGGCTGGCTTGAATCAAAACCCCAGGCAGCATCCGCTGATGACTCCTAGTCCGAAGTAGATTGGTGGGATCTGCTCTGTCAGGGCCATACCCCTGGTTGAAACCCAATAACCAGGGACAAGGCTTTTCTGGGCCAGTGGCATCCCCAGGGAACACACAAACTTGTTGAAGCATAAACTGGTTGACTGGTGTAGGGAGAGGAGCCAGCTCTCAGTGTGCAACTTGCAGATCTGCAGTGGACTGGGGGGTGGTACTTCCCTAGAAAGTGTGCTGCAGTAAAAACTGTAAGCAATACAAAAGGCCCAGAGACCTCCAACACCCACCCATCTGAAGGGGGCCAAAAACATGACAAGACATAGAAAGAGCAAAAGGTCCCCAACTGCAGAAACAGCGAAAGTGAGTTCAACAGAGGTAAATGCAGAGGAGGTTGAGAGCAGCAAATCTGTAATGTCAGAGACAGCATCATTGGAAATATAGAAATACCTCCATGACCTCATCA